>OV651813.1:87870539-88077569 GCA_927349885.1 Psylliodes chrysocephalus
GTGTGTGTGTGTGTGTGTGTGTGTGTGTGTGTGTGTGTGTGTGTGTGTGTGTGTGTGTGTGTGTGTGTGTGTGTGTGTGTGTGTGTGTGTGTGTGTGTGTGTGTGTGTGTGTGTGTGTGTGTGTGTGTGTGTGTGTGTGTGTGTGTGTGTGTGTGTGTGTGTGTGTGTGTGTGTGTGTGTGTGTGTGTGTGTGTGTGTGTGTGTGTGTGTGTGTGTGTGTGTGTGTGTGTGTGTGTGTGTGTGTGTGTGTGTGTGTGTGTGTGTGTGTGTGTGTGTGTGTGTGTGTGTGTGTGTGTGTGTGTGTGTGTGTGTGTGTGTGTGTGTGTGTGTGTGTGTGTGTGTGTGTGTGTGTGTGTGTGTGTGTGTGTGTGTGTGTGTATAACGCATAACTCATGAACCGATACACAGAAAAACACCAAATTTTAAACTTAAGCTTTGTTTCAGCGTCCAATGAGCTGATTAGATTTTGGGCAGAGTCGGAACATCTGGGGGGTACTTTATGGGTGGTCATTTTTATATTTTATGGAATATATCTGTTATTTACGTTTGGAGAAGAAAATTCTTTAAATAAAAGTTACTTCTAATATAATTATCTATAATTTTTGTTTTATGCAAAATTTTCCTAAAATGGTCCGTATTCGAGAAATTTGACAAAATGTAAAAAAAATAATTTTTTATAAAAATTGTTTAAATAAAAGTTGTTTGTAATATAATTATCTTTAATTTTTATTTTATACATAATTTCTCTAAAATGGACCGTATTCGAGATATTTGAGAAAATGTGTAAATTTCGAATTTTGAAGAAAACTCAAAAACGGATAAAGAAAAAAACATTAAATTTTAAACTTAAGGTTTATTTCGGCCTGACGTGAAATGATTAGATTTTGGACACAGTCGGAACATCTGGGGGGGTACTTTATGGGAGGCCACTTTTATATTTTATGGAATATATCTGTTATTAATATTTGGAGAAAAAAATTGTTCAAATAAAAGTTACTTCTAATATTATTATCTATAATTTTTGTTTTATGTAAAAATTTCCTGAAATGGTCCGTATTCGAGAAATTTGACAAAATTTGCAAAATTCTGATTTTTATGAAAGTTTTTGAAATAAAAGTTGTTTGCGATATCGATCTCTATAAATTTTGTTTATACATGATTTTTATAAAATGGACCGTAATGAAAAAATTGTAGGAAATTTAAATTTTTCATTATTTTCGTTTTCCATGAATATCTATAGAAAAATGTTTCGAGGTAGATGTATGTGGACAATGTATATATTTAGTTTATCCTCTAAACATTTATAGAGATGCTGCAATAGGTTGTACAAAATAACCGGAAAAAGCCTATAATAACTAGATAGGAAAGTCATGTGTTGGACACATCAGATTTTTATTTTAGCTCATCAACCTAATTTTAATTTGTGTACTTTTTATGTATTACATGTACTATTTGAGGCACAATGTGTAGGTATTAGGGTACAACATTTTCCCAGTGGTTTACCTTACACTGCACTAAAATAATAATGTTTCAATGATCGGTACAGTAAAAATGGAGTAATTAATACTCTGATGATAGTACATATAAATTGTTAATTATGTTTATTAATTTTTGTATTTAAATATTTTGACCTGTCATGTACATAAAGGATCAATAAAAAATAATTGTTTTCAATTTGTGTTACTTGTATTTTTCGTATATATGTAGGTATTTCATTGGAAATTTAATAAAGATATGATTGATTGTTTTTAAATATATGTGCTATTAGAAATGTTCTGAAAAATATTGTGCCATCACCATCCACAATTACTTGTATTGTAACGTGGTCGTTCAATGCAAATATACCTATGTATTGTTGTTATGTGAATTCCAATAATAGATATTTCTTATCGTGTCCCATTTATTTCGAAATAGGTACCTCAGACGGTTTATATTTAAAAAAAATGTGATGTGTCCAACACATGACTTTCCTATCCAGTTATTATAGGCTTTTTTTAGTTATTTTGTACAACCTATTGCAGCACCTCTATAAATGTTTAGAGGATAAACTAAATATATACATTTTCCATATATGAGCCGTCTAATTGCAAAATCTGCCACGTGCAAACGAAGTAGTTTCTTAATAACTATTATCATGCATCTTATAAATCAAAGAGGTCGCATACTAATTTACGGTGGTAAGAAAATGTGCAGAAAATGCAGTTGGCGGGTTTTGAAAATTAACTTGAAAAATGGCGGGTTTTGCAACCAAAATTAAGTATTTTAAAAACTTTAAAAAGTTTGAAACATACCTCTTTAAAAAAACTTTATTAAAAAAATACAAACAAAACTAACAAAAGTAACTTAAGCCATGTTATTTAAACAAATCTTGTGTTATCTTCAGCATTTTCATCGCAGATGAATTCATCCATAATTGTGGAAGAGCTTGGTAAA
The DNA here is from genome assembly GCA_927349885.1 of Psylliodes chrysocephalus. Classification (NCBI taxonomy): domain Eukaryota; kingdom Metazoa; phylum Arthropoda; class Insecta; order Coleoptera; family Chrysomelidae; genus Psylliodes; species Psylliodes chrysocephalus. The sequence continues at coordinate 87,872,973 of OV651813.1, forward strand.
TCTGCGATAGTTTGCTTCTCCTTGAATTACACTTGATTATTGTTTCGATGGATTAAATTGAAAGTGCCAACTTCCTTGTAGTTTGATAGTAGCTTGATTAGCCGCTTTTCAATCGTAGGCATGCCAATCTCTTCCCAATACTTTTATTGTTGAATGTTGTTCTATAATGCTGTAATACTCTTGTAATTCACAGATAGTATTTTTTTTATTTCACGTTCAATTAATCCAAAAACCCGGTTAGGTGGCATGAATGAATGATCTACTATAGGAAAGACAAACTCAATTATTTTTACATTGGCAGAGGCAAATTTTATAAGCAGAAAGAAAGCATGGTTAAAACAATCGAATTTGTGTTTTTCCCGTCGCAACCATCGGCGAACAGATGAATTGTATCTTTAGATGCAGGAATGTCTTCTTTTCTTTAAAAGTCAAACAAGGCTGAGGATATTATACTCGAGTTTTTTGGAAGATCTACATCTGTCCACAGGTATGTTGTTACATTGTAGAGACGTAACTGCGATTTCGAAGAACCTTTTACGATTGTAAAATTATATAGATTATACTGCTGTGAAAAACATGCCGAGGAATCTGGTAGTCGAGGTAAGGCTAAATTTTTCTGGCGGTCGAAAGAGCAATTTAGAACATTATCCTTTTCTTCTTTAAGCATTCCATAAAAAGCATTGGCTTTCAGTTTATGAACTCTTTGTTTTGTTAATAAGTTGGTTCTTAAAGCTTCTTCTTTCTCTCTTTTAATTTTTTCCTTAAAGTTTAAACAGCAGAACAAACATCGGTCTTTGGACTGCCAAAGCCAAGAATGTAGTTTCTGTTTACGTATTTTCTAAAATAGGATTCCTTAATTTTAAGGTGATCTTCTACAGATGTATTGAACATCTTATACAATTTTCTAATATTCAGTGTATAGCTTAGGTTAACTCTGGCATTGGTACGACTCCTGCAATAATGGGACTCTGCACACTTTAAACTTTCTATAAACTGGGAAATTGCGCGCTTTTTTCCTCATTCTTCAAACCAACTCTGTCGCCACCTCTGTTTTCCTTTGGAATGTTTTCGCATTGTTTTACAACTCTTTGAACTCTGTCTTTTTTTAAGTTCAATATTCCGAGGAAAGCATTTTGACACACCCGAACCAATTCGTTGTTTTTTAACACATGATACACTATAATGAGACTTTTTTTATCCCTTGTATTTATTGCCAAATATGACTTTTTTTGGCTTTAATGCAAAACAGCACTTGTAAATAAACGTGTCTTATGCAATTTTTTTTTTTTAATATGGTGAGATCGGCATCGACTACTAAGGCCATTAGTATCGTGTTCTGTGTAGGCGTTGTAACTGTTTCCCAGCGCCACTTTAGGAACAGCACTGTTACTTAGAACCCAACAGTAATCATTTTTGTTTTCGTAAAACAATTCATGAAACCGTTTGATGTCTGCCATAGATAAAGTTTTGCATTTAATGCTTCCGGATTTATGTTTGCAAGTTGGTATTTGGGTAAAGACTTTGCAGAATATCTGCAATTATAAAACAAAAGAATCAGTATTTTTCGCCTCGTAATAACTACCTATATTAAACTTACCTTTTCCATTTGGGAATAGAGCGTTTATGTTGGTCTACTTGTACTATCCTGTTTCGACTTTGGTTTGGAAGAGTTTTTGTAATATTAATTTCACTCATTACTCAATTGTTTACCAATTTTACCAAACGCCAATATTATTACCGTTTTTTTCTTGTTGGCTTTAATCACAGAACACTTGCTTTAATTCACAACAACTAAACAATTTCCGGCAAAATCATCGAACGTCGTAGGGGCTCGCCGTGATGGTCACGCGACAAAAAAATGGCTTTCCTATTGGTTACTAATACTTGGCGATTTTTGCAAATAAATAAGTTTCCACTTGGAAATATTTTGAAAGTAAACTGATTTTTAGATTGTGAATATTAATTGAAGTGGCGAGTTTTGAAAAATAATATTTTAACACAGTTTAAAATTTACCATTCTTTATAAAATGGCGGTGCTCATTTTTTATTTTTGCACTTGGCGGGTTTTGCATTAAGACAGCTAAACTAATTAAAACATTTTTCTATAGATAATAATTAAAAAGAAAATACTGGAAAATTTAAATTTAGCACTTTTTCTCCAATTTTTCCATTACGATCCATTTTAGAAAAATCATGTAAAAACAAAAATTATAGAGGTCGATATCGCAAACAACTTTTAGTTTAACAATTTTCTTAAAAATCAGAATTTTGCACATTTTGTCAAATTACTCGAATACGGACCATTTCAGGAAAATTTTACTCAAAGTAAAAATTATAGATAATATTATAGATATATAATATTATAGACAATAAATAACTTTTATTAAAACAATTTTTATAAACAATTATTTTTTTTACTTTTTGTCAAATTTCTCGAATACGGATCATTTTAGGAAAATTTTGTACAGAACAAAAATTATAGATATGAAATATTACAAGTAACTTTTATTTGAAGAATTTTCTTTTCCAAACGTAAATAACAGATATATTCCATAAAATATAAAAACGACCTCTAATAAAGTACCCCCCAGATGTTCCGGCTTTATCCAAAATCTAATCATTTTATCCTAAGCCAAAATAAAACTTAAGTTTAAAATTTAATGTTTTTTCCTTTATCTGTTTTCGAGTTTTCTTCAAAACTCGAAATTTACACATTTTCTCAAATATTTCGAATGCTGTTTATTTTAGAGAAATTATGTATAGATTAAAAATTATAAATATATTACAAACAACTTTTATTTGAACAATTTTTATAAGAAATTATTTTTTTTACATTATGTCAAATTTCTCGAATACAAACCATTTTAGGAAAATTATGTATTAAACAAAAATTATAGATAATAATATTGTAAGTAACTTTTATTTGAACAATTTTCTTCTCCAAACGTAAATAACAGATATATTCCATAAAATATAAAAACGGCTCCCATAAAGTACCCCTCCCCCAGATGTTCCGACTTTGTCCAAAATCCAATCATTTCACCTCAGGCCAAAATAAAACTAAAGGTTAAAAATTAATGTTTTTTCCTTTGCCCGTTTTTTAATTTTCTTCAAAATTCTAAATTTACACATTTTCTCAAATATCTTGAATACAGTTCATTTTAGAGAAATTATGTATAAAATAAAAATTATAGAGAATTATATTATAAACAACTTTTATTTAAATAATTTTTATAAAAAATTATTTTTTTTACATTTTGTCAAATTTCTCGAATACGGACCATTTTAGGAAAATTTTGTAAAAAACAAAAATTATAGATACGAAATATTGTAAGTAACTTTTATTTAAAGAATTTTCTTCTACAAACGTAAATAATAGATACATTCCATAAAATATAAAAATGACCACCTATAAAGTACCCTCCCAGATGTTTCGACTCTGCCCAAAATCTAACCAGTTCACTGGAGGCCGGAATAAAGCTTAAGATCATCGCGAAAATAGTCGAAACGGATTTAGGGGATCCCAAAACGTAAAAAACCGTCGAAAACTCGAGGTCGAAAAAAATCATGATTTATATACTTTTCTTATCTGTGTACAGATAGGAAAGTAAAAAAGCGTTTATCACATGAAATTCAATATTGGTATTTTTATTTTACACGAAATATAAACCAGAACAATTTATAATCGTGTTCATTTTTAAATTCGCGCATTCGATGGTCCCGCAAACTATGTCATTTTCTCGAATACTTCCAATTATACACAATGCATTGAACAATCCTATAGAGACTCAAGTATCCTTGGCTAATATCCTTGTTTTGAAATACAAGTATTAGAAATTAAAAATTTCAAAAAACCGACTTTAAAAACGTTCCAAATTTATATGGAACCACACCTGAGGTACCCCCTTACTAACAAAAAAAGAATCATATAAATCGGACAAGGTGGTAAAGCATTATCGCTAAACATACATAAAAAATGAAGAGTTTGAGGATTTTATCATGGACCCAATTATTAGATTATAACCAAATATATATGGGACCACCCCTGAAGTAACCCCTTTCCAATAAAAAAGAATCATTGAAATCGAACACCGTGTTAAAGAATTATCGCTGAACATACATAAAAAAAAATATCGCGACGAATTGAGAACCTCCTCCTTTTTTGAAGTCTGTTAAAAATAGGAGCTTCACGACAAATTGTGATTTGAATCCTTTTTACACCAAAGGCTTCAATTTACTCTCTAAAATCATTTCTTTTTTGTAGGGAAATTAATTGGTTAAAAAAACTGACTTACCCAACATTTTAACAACCTTCCACGATGACTTACGCTGCATCCTAGCATGCGTGCTCAACTTATTTATGTTATTGGAAGATTTCAGTCTAATCCCAACAAGTATATATAAAACCGTAATAATGGTCATCGGTACTATAAACAACAAGATCGTCGACACTTCAAAAACGGGCTCTATGTACGCATTATTTGATATCACGCACTGACGACAAGTCCCGTTTATCAGTTCCACCCTTAACGGCAAAGCCTGAGGAATTGCTAAACCAATCGAGAGGATCCATATTATTAGAACTAGCTTAATAGCTCTTGAGAGGTTCGATAGAGTGTGTGAAAGAAACGGATGGCATATCGCTAGATATCGCTCTACTGTAAACGCTCCAATAATGAGAACACTAGAATTACCACTGGTTTCCGAAAGAAGTCCGCGAAGAAAACAAAAAGTACTTCCAAAAATGTATGGGTACCTTGACCAAAAACTGTACACTTCTTGCGGTAATCCAGTTATGAGCAGCAGCTGATCTGATACAGCTAAACTAAACAAATAATAGTTCGTCGCCGTGTGCATAGATTTGTTTTTAGCTATAACTATGCAAGTGCTGATATTTCCGATTGAACCCGTTATAAATATTATTACAAATATAATAGTTAGAGGTAACACTACGTATAACGAATCCCGTTTGGGACCAAGAACGTCTTCGTTGCACTCCGCGTTCATTTTGTAACGAGAGCACTTTATTATTATTATTTTTTTTTTCAAAAAAATCGTAGCAGTTACATTATGGAAGATTTGACCGTTCGCGTTTGAAATAGTAAATCGGCGGCGGGTCTGTAAATGCTCGCGAGCGGAGACCTCATTTGCAACAAGTTGTTTTTTACGATGTTGTCAGAGCTGTATGAATTTAAAGATTCTACAAAAAGTACGCTAAAACGCGGCGAAGCGGATGAACTTTTTAATTAACGGAAGTTTTTTAATAGTGCATTACTAGTGTGTAGATGATAATAAGTCCGCATTAGACTTGCATTGATTGTAGAACAATTAGTAAAGACATTAAAAAGAATTAAAGGCGTTAATTTCAATCTTACAAAATGAAATTAAAGATTTAAAAAAATGATTTACCTGAGTTTGACTTTAAAGAGATTGTTAACGAAATCTCAGAAAGAGAGAAGCGTAAAAATAATATAGTGTTTTTCAACATTTTTAAACCAGATCAACAAAAATCTATGGAAGAACAAATTAATAGAAAGCGATAAAACTATTGTTACCGATAATTTGTATTGTATTGAACGCCATGGGCGTCGTTACACAATTCTATAGGGAGGGGCAAAATTTTGAAAAAATTTAGAATGTTTATTTGTTGGAAAACAAAGAAAATGAAAAATAAAAGAAAAATTTCTTATGATGGATTTAATTATTCTGTGACGTCATGGCTTACTTCCGGTTTTTCCAGAAATAACAGAAAATCGCAATTTATTTTTAAATGAAAAACCTTTTCCTTATTGAAAATTTGAATTTTTGGGACATTTTTGTATAAGAAGCCTGTATTGAAAATTTTCTGTTAGTAAAAAATATTTTCCAATATGATCGTCATTTTGACAGCTGACAGAAAATTTTCAATACATGATTCTTATCCACAAATGTCCCTAAAATTCAAATTTCCAATAAAAAGAGGGGTTTCTATTTAAAAATTAAAAATAAATTGAGATTTTCTGTTATTTCCGATAAAACAGGAGTAAGACATGAAGTCACACATCAATTAAATCCAGTATATGAGAGTATTTGTCCCAAGCTTTTAAAGAAGTACATTTTCATTCCAATATCTCAATTAACAACGAAGATAAAAGCAGATGGAATTATTAAACGGTTTGCTAATAATAAAAATGCTTAGATACGCCACTGGTATACGATAAATGGGTCTCAATGGGAATTTTGAAGCCTAAAAAGATTTTATAAAGTTCGTACATTCCTATATGTTTTTCCATAAACGAATTAATAGTAACATATTTAGAAAAAATATTATCCGATATACACGATTATTATACAAAAATGTTCCAGAAATTTAAATTTATAATAAAAAAAGGGGGTTCCTTTTAAAATTAAAAAAATTGCGTTTTTCTGTTATTTCCGGAAAAACCGGAAGTAAATCATGATGTCACAGAACAATTGAATCCTTCATAAGAAAGTATTTGTTCTAGTCTTTCAAACAGAACAAAATTATTCCGATATCTCACTTCATAAGGGTGAGTGGAACTTTAGTAATAACCCTAACAATGTCACTGACCTATTTGACAAAACTGATACTTAAGTTGTCATAACAAGTCTCTAATAAACAAAATAACCCAACACAAAAGACAAAAACTAAAATAAAGAAAAAACAAGAAACTTAAAACACATTTTAAAAAAACAAACTGAAGGTGTGATATAAAAGAAAAATATAAACAAGAAGACAGCCATACATAATAATATAAAAAATAAAAATTTATAAAAAACAAAAACAAAAAACTCACTCAAACACGACGATGAACAAAAAAAAAAACGCTAGAAAAACGCAAATTTAAAATTCCTTTTTTCTCTACTAAAAACATCGATAACAGAAAACATAATTTATTCTTCAGTCAGTCTATTTTCATTCATTATTCGCAAGTAAAAAAATTATTATTATATATTTTTATTACTTCAGCTAAAAAAAAGTAGGTATAATCAATAAAAATCAATAATAAAACATAGGTAGGTATTTACGATAAAATGTATGAGATCTTGCCTAAGCCTTATAAGTTGTCATTGAAGAATATGTTAAATAAAGTTAAAATAAAAACATTACCATTATATAATAACGTAGAATTAAAACGTATTATTGTGACTGTAATTTATATTTTTTCATTTTTAGTTCAAAAGAACTATAGAAATTAATGATTAAAACTGGTTTCCTATCAAGATTGCATTTCAGCCATATAAAATAATCAAAGACAGAAATCTAATCATTTGCTAAACATTTAAGATTTAAGAGATGTTGAAGAATATCATAAAATAATAATTTATTGTAGGTATATTTAAAACTTTTTCTGATGCCTCTTATTTCCAGTATTACTGTTATTATTACAAAAATTAGGGTTTTTTTTCTTCTTATTATACAGCTGTCTATTTATTTCTTTGATTTAATTTCGATTTTGTTACTGAAAATTTATACAATTTACAGTTTTCTTTGCTAGTATAATTTGCAACATAGCAACTTTGGTTGCTCATTTTATTGTTTTTAACCTATTTTTTTAGTAAAAGGTAAACTGTATACATATATTAGATACGCCAAAATTACAAAATATTGCCCTAAAGTACTCGAATTATCCGTAGCTTGCGCTAGTATCGCTTTGCTTTCCCTACCATGACTTCGCACTGATCGAAGAGACGTAGCCATGTTTTAACATGCCTTAGCGTGCTAAACATTCTTTCGATTAACTCTATCGTTGGTGGAAGAGCCATAAAATTTACAATGTTTGGAAGCTATATCATTAATGGAGAGCTCATTGTTTGCAGAAAGCTCTTTCGTACTCCAGTTTGGTATTCAGCTTCAAAATTGTCGATTCCAAATTTTTCCACTACTTTCATTTTCTAATCGGTTGCGAAAAAAAGTATTTTTTTATATTTTTGAGATGTAACAGGCTTAAGGAAAAACTATCAGAGTCTTCGGAAAAGCGTGATGTAAGTGACGCAAGGGAATCCAGATATGCAATAAATATATTCAACCTATAATATTCTTCAACTATATTAGCCTGAATATTATTATTTCTATGAGATTGTTGTTCGTAATGCATATCTTTTGCGTTGTTGATTAAGTCTTAAAAGCCGGGGGGGGGGGGCAACTGCCCCCCCCCCTTGCCCCTCCCAAACGACGCCCATGTTGGACGTTGCGCTGGCTCGTGATAATTTAAAAAGGGTGTTCACAGTTTTTTATTTGGTGCTCTTTAGAAGAAAAAAAAAATATAATTTACACAATGTCACAATATTAATACCTCGATTAATACAGTGCAAGAAAGAAACTTCAAATTTAAATTATAGAAATTATGCAAACATAATATAATATAATCAGTTAGCGAACTACGAACTACCAATCTCTAGCCGGAGCTTATTAAACCTTTTCAAATTAGAAATACATTGTAAATCCCATAAGCAATTTTTAATTGTGTGAAAACTACAATAAAATGATTAGAGAACGTGAAAATACATTGGAGTCAAAACATATGAAGAAAACACAATCTGATCTTGAGTTATTATCAAAGGAGAAATGTTGGCTAGTATTAAACAAAAGTCATACATCGTTTAAGTAAAGTACCTATATAAAGGTGTTTTATCATTTTGGTATTATATTACTTATTTTATAGATTACACTAAATTAATAAAGCTGAATACATTATCTCTGCGTGTGGTGCTTGTCCTAGATGAATCAAATGCTATCACATTGCAACACTAGCCCTTTTTGGGAATTGTAATACATCAGTTACAGCTTGAAAATGGAATGTACCCTCCATAAAAAATTGTATCAGCAAAATAGCAGAAGAAATATATCCCATAAAATCACACGAAGCAATCGAAAGAGCATTGGGTTAAGGGTATTAATAAAGTCCTGTGAGAAAAGGGTAGACATTTTAGAAAACGTTAGCCAATAATTACACAGAAGTTAAAAAATAAAATACATTAATCCTTTGTTTTCTTAAAAAATCTTTTTCTATTTCCGGAAAAGCTTCTTTTTGTTGTTTTTCGTGCATATTCTGCGGTAGGACGGCCCCTTTTAAGCATCCAACAGTAGTCGGCCATCATTTTGATATCCCAGCGCTCTTGATATCGCCGTTCCATCTCTTTTATGTCCTGGTAAAAGCGCCCCCCTTGCTATTCACTGACATCGCCAAGATTATCCGGAAAAAAAGTCAAGATGAGCATGTAGAAAATGAATTTTTAAGCTCATGTTACAGCCTAACTTTCTAAATTTGTTCATATTTGTACATATTTTATGTACTATGTCCTATACCTAACTGTTTCCGAAATATTAAAACCTAGCTGACTTAAGGCTGTTCTACTGCTTTTCTTTTAGTTGAAGTTGAGAGATACCTCATCCATTTCATAGAATATCTCTGTACGCAACTTTCTGTTTGTGTAAAGACAATTGTACGAGTAATAAGTCTTATTTCTCCGCGCAGTCTAATGGGACGCCTATCTTTCTCGGTACTCAACTCCACCTAACACGGACTGGCCAAATGGGTGTTGGCCACTTGGTCGCCGCGGTTAGTTTTGTCAGCGGGGTTCCGTAATCTCATCGACCACTTGGTCTCCAGTTTTAAAATCAGGTAGGCCTCTTGGTCGCCGTAGTTATCAATCATTAAAGGTATCTATTTCGATTTATTGAAAATAATATTTTTAAGAAAAAAATAGTTTAACTGATTTTTATTATTTTCCACGTGAATAGAAATTTTTAACTGATATGATATGGTACAGAATGTGGGTCAGGAAAAGAATAAAACCAAATTAAAAAAACACTTATAATTAATAGAAAACAATATAAAATTATACATAATAAAAAAAAGTAGGTACAAAATACACAAAATACCAAATAAAAATTATTTAAGAAACCCAAATTGCAATTAGTTTTTGTAATGATAAGAAACTACTTTGATAAATTGAGTTCGTGAAAGGATCTTATTTTTATATTGTTCTATTACGTTCGTTAAATACGCATGCCGTTTTTTGTAATTAGCGTTTTTAATTTTGTTAGGTATATGTGTACTGTTTAATTTCACATAAGTATTTAACTGAATATCGAGAATTACATTAACAAATTTGAATATATCGGGATGCGCCGAATAAAAAGCAGAATTAAAATGTTTGTGGAAAGACTCACAAGCATTTGTTGTGCGTTCTGTGGAACTTGTGCACGATGCCCACATTGTAGGCGGGAAGTCAGACGTATCGCTAGTATACGTATTAATCATATAAAGAGTATATGAAGTTAATCTCTCGTCAAATGGCATTATTGGAATTAAATCTTTACAAAAACACTCTGCCACTTCAGTACTTTCCAAAAATAAAATGCCGAAAGTGTAATGAAGCCATTTGCCGATTTCAGAATTTTCATTTTTATATTCGGAAATCAAACCCAGATTTTGTATCTTACGTAACCACGATTGGGTTAAATGAAATCTACATCCAATAATTAAGATATCAGGCCAAATCTGTATAATACCAGTGTGTATGGCTTTTTCAAAATCGCAAATAACTTTACACAGCTTCCAATCTAAATTTAAATTATTATAACAGTAATCTTTTAATAATTTAAATGCAGTTGCATAGGTACTTGCTCTTTTATCTGGCAAAACAAAAAATGCCAATGGTATGTAGTGTCCGTTATCAACAGCATGTATAGTGAAAAATTGTAAAAAAAATTTAGGGCAATAATTAAATGTGCCGTCGCAATAAATACTATCACGAGAACACAAGTATTTTAAATTTGAATCACATGAAAATAAAATAATTTGTGAATCTTCATTGTTAAATAATAAAAATTGTTCACCCTTATTTGTAACACATTGTATTGCTTTCAGTACACTATGAACATCACTGATACACTTTGGCAAAGGTGGCAATATACTTCTTCTTGCCCTGTATATGCTTCGTCTGATGAGGTCAACATCCGTAGTGGATACATTAAAAGTATTTCCTTCCCCTCGGATTCCGTTATTAATTAACTTACTGGGTTTAACGCAAATATCTTCTGTTGCCTTTCTTTTCAATCCGTTTTGAAGTTTTTTTACATCTAAATGGTCCGATGGTGGATGATTGTGTTCACTCTTAGATTTCAATAAGACAGTTTCCGAATCGTCCACTCCAATAGTCGCTTTACACCCACGACGAGTACACTTATATGATACACCTAACTTTGTTTCCTTGTCTTTTCCAAATGTATATTTTTTTACAATTAACAACTTTTTTCCTTTTACACTTAACATCGACTCCATTGCAACACAAACTCAAAACTTCTTTTATGGAATAATGAATAAGATGAGAATCACTTTTAAAATAAAAAAATTAATCTTTTCAGTAAGAATGCAGACAATTAACTGATGAAAAATATTTTTATTTTAGTTCTCGACAGGTCACAAACCGATATTATAATTAGAGTAATTAAATAACCCCATAATTTTCTTGGAACCCTTAATCCAGGTTTGGAGACCAAGTGGCCTATACCTTTCGAATAGCGAAAGGATTAAATTTGGGTAAAACTGACCGCGGCGACCAAGAGGTATATTCCCGGCCAAATTTGTCTGTATATTGTAACAAATATTGTGTTGATAGTAGTTTCTTTGCAGAGATAATTTTTATTTATTATTTAGACGCCAGATTCGAAAGTTTTCGTTCTTATTTATTGATTAACGTTTTTTGGGGGTCATCTTGTGGAATTATTTTTAAATACATGATTAACTACATTTAAATTGATTTTATTTATATTCTAAGGTGAAATAGTAAAGGATTTTTAAACATGTAATTATTGATAGTGGTTTTTGTAAATAAACATAATTGTCATTATTACCAATATTCGATAATATCCACTTGGTATCCGCGCGAAAACTTTGGATGGCTTTATTTATGGTGCATTTAAAGTAAGAAACAGATTTTTGGAAAGTGCTTTAATATACCAGTGGTACATAATATAAAATATTTGTTTTTTTTTTAAACAAAATCACATCTTTTTTTGCATAGGCACATTGCCATTCAGCCAGACACAGATTCGTCTATAATTAGAACTACCCAAGAATATCTCCTAACAGCAAGAGGTGTAAGAAGAAGAAAAACAATAAACAATATAGGACGGGGACACTCGCTTCTCATCCAGGGACCCATCAGGACGTTTTTTTTTTAATAGACAAATAAAATTAGGCCTCTGTAAGATGGTAAACAAATAGGTATAATATAGAGGAAACAAGATTAAGATACCAATCATGGACGAATCTTGGTGTCTTTCAGAAATTGTAAGAAGCAATTGATAATATCATCAGAAAAATGTGTTAAAGCTGTTTCAATATTTAAGGGCGATGATATGTTATTTTTTATAAGATTCATATAAAGCGTGTTTGAATGTACTGCGTATTTCATGCATTCGAAGAAAACGTGATTAAGGTATCCAGTTGTTTCACAAAAGTCACAATTTTCATCTTCTTTTACATTCATTTTAAACAAGTGTTTGGGATAACTGACATGACTAAATCTGGTTCTAATTAAAGATGTAATGTAGTGTCTTGGAATTATATGATTTTTAAACCAGGGTGAGTTTGGAATATGTCTTTGAATTTTAGTGTACTGATTCGAATAAGTGGAACGTAATTGTGACCAATCATGCCTCCATTTTCTCATATTGTTGGATTTTATCAAGGCAACAATATCTGAGCTACAGATGTTATGAATAGTGTTAGTTAGAATTGTGTTTAAGTCCAATATAAAGCATATCTTTACGTTATTATTAATTAGTTGGAATAATGCCTTTTTGATCAAGAAAATGTATGGATTTGAATTAAAATTTGGAATATCCAGAGCTACAGCCGATTTTAAAACAGATAAAGAATCTGAAGCAATTAGAGCTGCTTTAGTGTTAGATTCTGTTACAAATTGTAAGGCTTCTAGTATTACAATCGCTTCTGCAGTGTAACTAGAGAATTAATTTGTAATGTAGACGAAAAAATTTTTGAAAACTATTTTATCATACGCATGTATATTTTATTGTACATAATATATATGCTTTGTTTTAATTTCATAAAAAATATAATGTATTAGTGTATCTATTCTTCGTTCACTGAAAGTAAAAATAGGTCAAAATAAATTAAATACTTAAATAAAAACAATTTGAATTACCTACTTTTAATGAAACATTTTATTTCATATAAAATCCAATCACAAAAAAAAATAAATTACGTCAATTTCATCTAACAATTTCTTTTATGAAATATTTAACTTTGGTTCAGCACATAACTAAAAATTGTCATCTCTCTCAATTTTCTTAACGAATATTCCTAGTGGGGTCCAAACTATAAAATAAGAATATTTGGCTTTCGTTATAGCCAATTGTCCTTGTACCTGATAATAATAATTATCATTTTTTTTTAAATTTAATTTGATAAGATTTGATAAGATGAAAATAATATGTAATTAACAGTCTTTTTTGGATCTGTTGTTTTGCGTAATTTGCAAGCGGTCCTAAAATTTGAAACCGTAAGCATATTACTACGATGTTCTTTCTAGAGGTCATTACTGACCTGACCTATAGTAGATACTTCAATCTTACAAATATCATCTATTGATTTTGGTAAACTATCCAAAAATTTTTTGTGTTCCCAAACATCGTCATCATCATCATCGCATTGAAGTCCGTAGTCCCTATCTTTAGGGGCGCCACTTTTGCTTTTTTTTAGTTAAGGGCCCCTGGCTTTTCTACTACATCTACATTTGCTCATTTGAGTAACCAATCTTTGTGTGTGAATCCCAAAAGGCCAAGAACAGTTTTTGACAGCTTTTTATAAAGAGTCGGAATATAGTTCTCTTTTTTATTAAAAAAAAATGGTTGCAGCTGTACACCGAACATTATATCCTCCTTTTACTGCAAAATTAATTCTCTTTCCTTCAACAAATTTGGTTACGATTGAGTTATATGTCTTTGCAGCATTATTAGTCATATTTAATAATAAACTGTGGCTTCTTACATATAATCTCTATCATTTTGTTCTCTTTTACAAAAATATTGTGCACAGTTTGAATGTTTTCTAAATGTGTGTTAAGGAGAGTTTTTAATGTTTGCAGTTAATTGCTTCACGTTGTCAACAAACTACCAGTGATGACTGGTAGTTTTTCTGTGGTAATTTACTGCCGATTTAATTTCCACTCGTAACTTTAAAATCCTATCACTCAATTTTTGTTAGTCCCGAACTTACTATTTTGTTTTTTGAACTGTATTTTTTTTTTCGCAAATTTGTGTAATAATTCCTGAGAAGATGGTTTATGTTTTCTACTTTGCAGACCATTGTTCTTTCGTAGGGTCTCTCTAAGCAAATTTTTTGGTAAACACTGCTGTCTCCATCGCCAATAATTTTTACATATTTTAATTTGTGCATTTTTATATTATTACGGAATACTTCTAAAATTAGTTCCGATTCCATAGAAGTCGACGAACCATCCCAATTTTTTGAACATTTATGAGTTGCAGCTTTTATGTTTTTAGTTAAAGCTCGAGCTCGAGGACAATACTTACTTTTAGAAGGAATATACAAAACTTTTCCAGTTTTCGATCCAATAATGCAAGCCTTTAAAAAGTAAGTGCATTTAAAAATAAAACATTTATATGTTATGTCGAATATAAAAACGATTCTAAAGTAGACCATGGAAAATCTCGCATGACGGATTTTTCACAATTCTGTCGGTCACGGCTTACTTTAGAATCATTGTTTTTGAATCACACGTTATAATATTAAAATATAAACTTACAACTCTAGATAAAGCGTTCAAATTCACTTTATATGACCGCTTAGACCATGCACCGTCTACAAACACTGCAATTGAAGACACTGGTGCAAAAAGTAGGCAGCTCCATTTTTATAGGGTTTTTAGATGTATGGTGGAATATACTATAGTCTTTCTAGACACAATCCAACACGGCAGAATAACCGATTAGTACCGACTTCAAAGGGACCGCGCACATGGGCGTACCAATTTTATTATTAAAATTAAGTAAATTAAATTAATAATTATGTATAGTTCTTTCATTAAACTCGTTCCGTACTCTTACCGACAATTTTGTTTGATTTGCCACAGGCGTAGATACCTCATTTTAAAAATTTAATATTTTTATAAATACGAGAAAGTATTTGTTAAAAGGTGATCGAATGATTATAAATTGGACGGCGTTATACCCGTTATTTAGATAGATGCCTGTAAAGGCGTTTGGTTCAAACAGAGTATCAGACGTGAACTGATCCCTTTTTGTACCCCATTCGTTTTTTTTTTTCCGGAAAACGAAATTTCAAAGCAAAAACCATAAAGGAAAATAATTTTTTTGCAAATAAAACAAAACTATAAAATAATTTAGAAAAATGAATTTTTTAAAAGAAATAAATGAATACGAACCAATAACATATTAACAATGAATTAATTTGATGACTTTCGGATTACCAATAATGAAAAATAAGAAAGTTAATTCGAATCTAAATCTGAACCATCTGTCGAGGAATTGAGGTTTGGATATATAACTACTGGAGCTATAGAAGGTAAAATATGATATTCTTTTTCCTTTTTAGGACGTGACTAATGCAAATTTTCCAAACATCAGTCAAAGACGGATCTTTAAAAACGCCATTAATATTTTCCAAATCACATTTGTTAAGGTAGGTGCAAAATTATTACGTCTCAGTTTTTGTTTAACTCAAGACCAAACTAATTCAATTGGATTAAGTACACAATATTAAGGTGGTAACCTCAATACAGTATGACAATCATCTTTTGCAAAATTATCAATATAATACTGTATTGGAATATTCTTACTTTAACAATTTGTAACAATTGTGCTTTTGTTTTTACGGAAGGAGGAGTATCAATGTTATCATCTTTTGAATACTTTCATATATCTGATTTCTTAGAGTCACTACTTGGCTTCTTGTGAATTTGCCGGGAATGATATGGCATATTGTCCATTAAAATAACTGAATTAGTTGGAATATTCGGTAAAAGTTGTTCAGCAAACCAGTTCTTAAAAACTGCTGCATTCATATCTTTATGATAAACCAGCAGAGCTTTATTGACATATTTTGCTGAAAGTAGCGAAGCGTTTGCTACAAAGTCATTTTCATTTCTGGCATGTAAACTTATGACTTTAGCATCTACATCTACCTCAAAAGGTCTCCAGAAAGCATCTCGTATAACACAAATAAAAATTTAACAGAAACACCGAAAAATAAAAACAAGTTTATAACAAACGCTTTGGGAAAATTTTTCAAACCGTGCACGCTACTGATCAAAGATATAACAACTAAAGCAGCCAGGCGAGCCTGCAATTCTGGCCGCTCACTTGTGGACTTAACATCAACTGTAGGTGCGTAAATGTTTAAAACTTAAGTGTGCCACATCAGAGGCTATACCAAGACGGTTCACGCTTATTTGCAATGTGAGGGTATAGAATTTGTAGCATTCGCATGGTATGTAACGCGAATTATTACGCAATCCCGGTACAACAGCTATATTGGATTGAGTCTGGAAACACTATAACAAAATGACGCTCTATCGGTAGGTGTAAGAACGAGGTAGCTCCGTTGATTTGTACCGAAGCTATCGGAATATATTAATGCCCCATACTTAAATTAGGTGCAGAAAGGAGACAACTCAGACCTACCTTGTTTATGTACCGAATTAATGCTTACTCCAGTGTTTTAAAGTTATATTGTATTTACAAAGTACATTCAAATATGTCGAACAGTAGAAGCCCAAGTAATGAAGTATTTTATGACTTCAATAAAGACCCTGATTTTTGCCCCAAAGATAGTGTTTCTGTGTTTAATTCAAGTGTTGAAGTTTCAGTTCACAAGAAAACAAAGAAAACCGATAAAAGGAAAGCTAAAGGGAAGTCTTACATTGAGATAAAAATAAGAATAAGTGCATGAAAGCAGAAAGAGAAGGTGTTGAATGCAGCAGCTCTGCCAGTGTCTGTTTTTAGGACGAATTTGCTCTTTAAAATTTGGCTAAATCTGACTGTAGTTGGTTTTGACTTAGACCTCTTCTCCGGGCCTTTACCACTCAAGCACTATAAATATCAAGTATCAAGTAAAAGAACTAGCAACAAAATATGTCCCGGCTGATTATATGTAGTTTTACGAGCGGTTTACATGTCAAGGAGAAGAAGAGCCTACTCAGTCCGCAGACTGTAAAACTGTAAAAATTAAGTTTTTTTTTTATTTAAAATTATATTAGTTTAGGGGTTGACACATTTCAGATTACTTTCTGGTGCAAAAAAGAGGCAGTTCGTCAACTTCTTTTTAAATGCTGTACATTAACTACATTCTTTAAAAGTGTGAAATTTGTACAATTTATATATTCTTTACTAAAGTACAACCTAATATTTACAAAAAACATTAAAAATAAATATTTTTAAATTTAAATACTTTTTACCTTCTCCTGAAAAATTAATAAAATTGAAGCTACCGCCTTTTTGCACCAATGTCTTCAATTAGACCATTTCTTTGTTCATCTACTTCTCCAATATCTTTTGCTAATTGCAATTCTTTCAGTCCTGCTTGTTCCATAGCCTCCCAAGCTGCTTCAAAAATACTTTTACTTACCAACTCATTATGAACTGAGTATTGTCGAAAAGACATTTGTGGTATATTCATTATGGCATACTGCTCGACCATTTGTGTATGCCCACATTCGGTTGATAGAGTAGCCAATACTGCAGCTGAGTTTAAATTAATTTCAGTAGTCACGTTTGGATTTTCAGTGTTCAAATCTGTACTGAGATTACACATTTTGGATTGAAGTCTGAAGCAGCTTATTAGAACAATTATATGTTCTCTTATAACTTCCATATCGCCAAAGCCACATGTTTATTTAGAGAAATAATGGATTGAATAAAATAGGAAATGTCTACAATTCTTCTGCCGATATTCTGCATCAAAAGATGTCGATGGTTTGTTTTCTTTCTGAATCTCAACATGTATTTTAACTGCTTCTACTTGTCCAGGTTCTTAAATAAGCAACCTAAAATATTTACCAATTCAGTAAAAGATCGAAAAGAGTTATGATACACTTACTGGTTATTATTTTGTCGAGTAGACATCTTTGTCCGAGTATATTTTAATTTATTGTATGGAAGATTCCTGTATATAAAATATTATTATATTAATAAACAAGATTAATTATTATTACAAGGAAAAACAATTATTTAATTGGCAGCAAATGTATTTAGAAAAACTGTTTACGTTATTATTGTTTTGGCCTTTACTACATGATAAAAACCAAAATTTGGTAGATTTTCATGTAATTCAATTGATTATGATCAACATTACATATGTTTCGAATTACGAATTATTCTCTAGGTGTACGTAATTTCCTCTATTTACAAAAAATTACAAGAGTTACAGTAATTTAATAGATAATGAGTTTAAATTGTATTAATTACTTTTTACAATTAGGTACTGGGATTAACTCACTGGGTACTAAGAATCAAATCAGTAATCCACCTTTACCTACTTAATCTTAGTCTTAGTACTTATTCTATAATCCCAGTAATTATAAAATCTTTTTTAATACACCAATTTGAAACCAATATTCACTTAAATACTTTAACCCTTGTAAATAAACATTTTAATTTAAAATGATATACAGTGAAATATTTGAGGTTATTAAAAGAAAATAACTAATTTTAAAATAATTTATGACTTTTAATAATTTTTAAAATCAAATAAACGAAAAAAAAAGAAAAAGTTCATTTTATTTCTCCCCATCCGAGAATAGAACTCGAGTCTTCCCGTGTGAAGGGTAAGAACGCTACCACAGGACCACCTATTCATTTATTTTTGTTGCTTAAATACTCGTAATTAAATTGACATCATATAATTTTATTTAAATTAACAAATTAATTATAATTATAGACGAAATAAAAAAAGAAATGCTATTAGTTATTGATTCTACACAAGAATAACCCATTTTAATGTAGATATGTTTAATCTCAATTACTAAAATTACTAAAAAAGATACTGACAGTTAGTTTGACAGAATTGTCACTTATTTCAAATTTTAAAAATAATAGCAGTCGGTTGATCAAAATATGAATTGGCGGATTTCATTTTTTTGCAGTGTTCTCACTACCTAGAATGGATATGAAATATATTCGTTCAGTTGAAGGCAATAGCATACTTTTTCGTTTTGTAATCTGTGGGTAGATAAGGTAATATCCATGTGGGTGTAGAAAAAATTAAAATATATACCTAGTAATACAAAATTGAGAATTAATTAAAATACATACGATACGGCTACGCATAAATAAAATTTGACTTAACTATCAAAAATAAAGGTTCATTAGAGTAAAAACATGGAATCATGATTAAATTTAAACGAAAATTTTTATTAGGCCAATTTTAACTACAAATAAGCATTGAAGGATGAGGTATAAATAAAATATCTACATCTTGAACCTGTACTACGTTCTGCAAATTAAATTACTGCACTCCCTTCTTCTCTAGATTATAGTTAATAATTTAATATTAAATTGTTATTTATGATTTGTCTTGAAATGTTTTTTATTAGTTTATCATTAAAAAAGCATATAGCCGAAGTATTAGTAGACATAGAAGTATTTTCTTTTATTTTTTAAGTAGATTAATTACATCATTTCCAAGCAAGTCTTTATTAATTAGGAGGACGGTATCCAGGATTATTAAGATAGGATACTAATGCGTTCTTAGGCTTGTTGAAAATGGGAGGAGGCTAAACAGCATTTTGACCAACATAGAAAAAAACCGTCTGTCCTTGCCGGCCTTAGTATATTTACCGTATGTAGTTGGACGAGCTTCGAGGCTGCGCACAAGTCGAATTCGTATCGATGCTCTCTGACAGCGATCTCTTTCTTTTATTAAACTTTGTTCAACTCATTGTACAGTATAATTTCCATATTGAAAAGTCCATATATGTACATTGATTTTGCTTACAACACTCCTAATTATTAGTTAAAACACCTTCACAGCTGATTATCGTTTCTGCAATGTTGATTATGTGACTAGACAAGTTCACCCAAAAACATCCATGGACTTTATCAGAATTTTATTCAAAAGCAGTTAGGGATCTTATCAAAAATATCTCATAGTGGAAGGATACGTATTTCCTGTACTTCTTCTCTGATTATCTTGATTTTGTTTGTTTATTTATATAAGTTTAAGTAGGTACTGAAATCATTGGCAATTAAAATTATTTATTTGTTTTTAAAATTATTCTATATATAGAAAATGCACACCTATTTGTTTTGGAACGGAAATCAAAAGATTTCTTGAACATAAACTTATTTATTGGATGCAATCCAAAGTTATTGATAGGTACGGATAGATTAAAATAAGAAAAGTCACATTTCTAAGGGTATAAAATTGAAAATTAAATCTAAAAGTAGCTCTGTTTTTTAAAAGGATGTTGCCATGTTTATAAAAGTTGCGTCGCCAGAATGGATTTGAATTTTTAATAAGGTTACTTTGGAATATCTGTAAATAAATTTAAATAAATGGAGTTATTACCTAAGAAAAAACAAACGAATAAACAAACAGTTCTGCAGTTAAGAATATTTCCGTTATCTTGAAATACATTATATAATTTTTTTATAAATCTGCCATATTTTATAAACTCCATAAAAACAAATTGGAAGAGCGCATTAATTGCCTAACTGATTCGTTGTTGCCGGATAACCGTCTTAGACAGGTATCATTTAAAAGTTAGTACATGTATTAACAATATTTTTATCGTGAGTAATGTTTCACTGAAACTATAAATACTTTAAGGAAATTGAAGGTGAAATTTCAATTTTTACTCAGCGACTATTTCTATTGAGAAAGAAAGCAAAGCACACCCTCAACTGAAATTCTGTGATTTGCAGTCAAATCACCAGTAGAATCGCTTTAGTAATTCATCTTTTTCAGAAAACACTCTTCTAATACTGGTATTGACATTAAAGAGTCCTAACTTGTTTAAACATTCTCAGAATTCAATTTTTATTACGGAAAAAAAAAGTAAAACAAATTTTAAGAAGAACCTCATCCAAAGAAATGTTTCCAAAAAAAAAACCTTTTTTATAATTTTTTCTCAAAATAATGTTGAAAACATTTAGAATCGTCTCTAACATTTTGATTTTCAGAAAATCAAATGTTTACCCTTCTTATAGGTTAATATAATGAGATATTTTGTCAAAACTCTAAGTTAATCAATCTTTTGACAATCGAAAAATAAATATAAAATGTTTTTGAAATAACTAATAATCAATTTTTGTTAAGTTTAACGCTTGTAACACAATTTTTTCCGTTATGTTACGTCCGTTAAGTTACCGTTTAAAAATATTTAAATGTTGTCGAACTTAGCGCGATATGTGGTTCAGGGGTCGCGGAATTTTGTTCGAAAATTTTGGTTCGAAGACATTTTGTTCGAAAGTTATTTAGTTCGAAACCGTTTTGTTCGAATACATTTTGTTCGAAAGTTATTTTGTTCGAAAGTTATTTAGTTCGAAACCATTTTGTTCGAAAGCTATTTAGTTCGAAAATATTTTGTTCGAAATGTATTTTAGTTCGAACACATTTTCTTCGAATATCTAATTTATTTGAAAGAATATCCTTCCTAGACAAACGTAGTAAATTTCGAACATGGCTTTGTAAAGCCGAAAGTGCTCGTTTAGTTTTATTAAATAATTATACACACTAATGTACGTGTCTATTTTTCTTTAACTCTATAATATAGTGTTCTAGGTTCTAAAATTCTATTAAAGTATAATAATTGAAAACTATAGTAACCATCTGTTGTTATAATAATATACATATTTGTAATGACAATACTATTTCAATAATGTCAGTTATAAAATCTTTAAAAACTAAATTTGGCAATGAAATAATGTATATCGATGGTTACTTCTACATACAAGATAGAAAGAAAGGAGCAGTAGTTTACTGGAAATGTGAAGAATTCAAAACTGGATGCAAAGGAAGACTGATAACACGGGATGGTAAACATAATGAGGTAAGAGGAGAACATAGTCATCCTGGAAAACCGGAGGCAGCCGATGTTAAAGAGGTTTTGGGAGAAATAGACACTAAAGCCAAGTCATCCATAGAAACTCCGCAAGGAATTATATCTGGAGCCATAGCTTCAACAAGTAGTTCTGTATTAGCTCGTATACCAGCTATTCCAAGCTTAAAGAGAACGATCAGAAATAAAAGAAGACGAGAAAACAATTACCCAGCCCTTCCAAAGGACAGAAACGAGTTAAACTTACCGATATCATACAAAATAACTAAAAAGGGAGACCAATTTTTACAGTATGACTCTGCAAATAACGACAGTGATGCAAGGGAAAGGTTCCTAATAGCGGATTCGACTCAAATGCTCTTGCTTGATGACACAGCGCTTTTAGTTCTGAATTGATTTTAGGCAGCATTTTTATAATTCAAATTTACATCTAGCAGTGCTCACAGCAAGCACAAGCTACAGTTCGACATTAATGTAGCGCATATTTATCGTTATTCGACTGGCACAGTTAGCACTTGACATTTCAGATTTTTAACAAATTTTTAACGATATTTATTTATAGTTGCCAAACCAAAAATTAAATCTCTATTAATTTCAAAGATTTTCCATTATCACTAATAATAAAGAGAAAAATGCTAATATATTTAAAAATATGAAATAATTCCTAACCTCCAAAATGACACTGGCACTGAAAAAAAGTACAGTTCCAAAAAATGCGAACTTTGAGCAAGAGCGCCTACCAGTCGAACAAAAATTTCACTATGGCTTGGTACCGAGCAATTTCAGTCAAATGCAATAATTGACTTTTAATTAATTCGGCTCTGTCAGTCGAACAAACACCACTTAAATAAGTCGAATTAATTTCGCATTAATGCAGCCAGTCGAATCCGCTATAATATTTACTACCAATGAAAATTTATGCATATTGTCAAATGCAACGTATTGGTATATGGATGGTACATTCAAAACTGTGCCTAACATATTTTACCAACTCTATGTAATTCATGGTCAAGTAAACAAGTTAGTGGTACCGCTAATTTATATTTTAATGCCAAATAATGCAGAAAGCACTTATATTAGAGTATTTTCCGAAATAAGGAAACTATTAAATGGAAATCTAAGAGCAACGGCAATAATGACATATTACGAGATAGCTGTAATGAATTCCCAAAAATTAATTTTGCCTTCTGCGAAGCATTAAGGCTGCTTCATTCATTTTAGGCAATGCTTCTATAGACAAATTCAAAAAAGTGAATTGAAAAAAAATACGATAGCGATACTGATTTTTCGTTTAAGGCTAAACTTTTGCAAGCCATTGCATTTGTTCCCGAAAATTTGATTATACATGCTTTTAATGTCATTATGGAACATAATATGATGGGCGCGGAATTTCAAAATATAGTTAACTATATTGAAAATGTGTGGATAGGAACAATGGTAAGAAGATTTAGAAAAAAAACCTACATTCCCACATAGCATGTGGAGTTGTTATTATAGAATCAAGAATAATACATCCATTACAAACAACAATGTCGAGGGCTGGCATAGAGGATTTTTGACTCAGGTTAAAGCTACAAAGCCATCGATTTGGAATTTTCTAAATTATTTATGCAAGGAACAGCTTTTAAGTGAACCCAAAATATTAAAGGAAGAAACAAGAGAACGAATTAAAAAAACGAAGAAAAATCATTTGAATCTTACTCAGAGGTTACAAAATGTAGTAGAATCATTTGATGTCAACGGAGGAAACGAAGAGTTATTCGTTTATTTAAAAAATATTGCATATCTCCTCTAATTCCTGTTGTAGGTATAGTTAAATGTAACGTTTAAAATATAATATAAGTGCATTATGACTTAAAAGTTACGTTAAATAATTTTGTAAGGAACAGACTTTAAGTGAATTCAAATTTAGTTTTTAAAGATTTTATAATAGACATTGTTGAAATAGTATTGTCATTACAAATATGTATATTATTATAACAACACATGGTTAATAACCTGTGCGACCTGGAACTATTAAAACTTTTTTAAACAAAAAAATTAAATTTCAATAAAAAATATCATCTTTCTTCGATTAGTTTTATTTCAATAAACATTTAACAGATCAAGCGACGCAATTTTTAAGCAAATTATATCAAAAGCCCTATATTTTCCTACAAATTTGACATATACGACTTAAAAAAACAAATAGACACGTACCTTAGTGTGTATAAATAATGAATAACAATAAGCGAGCACTTTCGGCTTTACAAAGCCATGTTCGAAATTCACTATATTTGTCTAGGAAGAATATTTTTTAAATAAGATATTCGAACAAAATATGTTCGAACTAAATAACTTTCGAACTACATACCTTTCGAACTAAATCACTTTTGAACAAAATGTTTTCGAACAAAATGGTTTCGAACTAAGTAACTTTCGAACAAAATGTCTTCGAACAAAAAGATTCGAACAAAAATTTTCGAACAAAATTCCGTGACCCGTGGTTCAGTTTGTGGCAAGATCAGGGGGGTTTATATCATATGCACAATATGCCAACCCGTTTACTGCGCACACCACCCGGCGCTTGGGTGTTCTGAAGTCAGTTTTACAATAACCAAATTGTATTAAAATGTAAAGCACACTGAATAATTTAATAACATCTCGCTTGGTAACACAAAAATAGTATATTACACACCGAGGTGGGAAGAGTTTCATTCCTGTCGTGAGATTAGTTAGATCACCGAGACGCGAAGCGTCGAGGTTAGCTATGATCTCGAGACAGGAATGAAACTTCCTACCGAGGTTTGTATACTATTTTATTTATAACCATCATATTTCGATCAAAGTTAATAAATCTCTGTTTTGTTCTAAACATACCTAAAATATTACATTTAACGACAAATTACCAAGCGCGCGGTTTTCTCAGAATAATCAAGTAGGTAAATATATTGTTACTGTGATTACGGGGTAAACAACTGACACCAATATAAATAAATGTCAGATAAAGCCGGATATTAAATTCGCGAATAATAAATATCAATAAGTAGTTTGTTATATTTTAGATCATTGTTGTTTTTTTATTGTTTGCCATTAAATAGGTATTATAAAATTTGTCGAACACTGTGTTATTTTTTTTTAAATATAAAAAAATATTCATCTAGAATAGATGAAATGAGGGCGGGAAGTGAGGGTCGGGAAGTAGAGGTGTGTAATGTGACACTTCCCAACCTTCAATGACGTTAGTAATGACAACATTACATATATGGTTGTAAATAAAAGTCTTAATTCAACAATTTTAATTTATATATTCCAACAAATTAAAAAATCAAGTCTTCACTTAGTTTTTTGTACAATCTTAACCTGTCTTTCTGTCCGCTGCATGCCTGCTGGCTCCCCCGTGTGCCCGCTATCACAATAACATACGCGCGCTCCTGTCAACAAAAAGTAAACAAAAAAAAAACAATATGGTTAAGGTTGCTGACTAAAACGTGAGTGAGAGTATTTTTTATTTATTTTGGTATTAGATACAAGTTATTTAGGATTATTTAAATTTAAGTAAAGGTATTTTTATGCTTTAACGAGTTTTTACCAGGGAAAATTCATTATAAATACATAATTTCCAATTATAATAGTAAATTTTATACGTCCATGTCAAACGTTTAAGAACAAATTTTTTTTTTAATTTTCCTTCTGATATTGATCAAAGAAAGAAATGGTGCTACATTTAAAACATTCCACTTTAAACCAAACATAAACAAACAGATTACCTGTGTTACATTTTAATAACATAGATCCAAATTTCAAAGACGGTCAGTCTTCAAATGAATTTGAACATTACCTAAGAAACAACGTTTCGATAATGGATTTTTAAATAAAATTAATAAAACTCGAGTTAATCTCCTAGAAAGAAAAAACTTTATTTTTTAATAGAAAACAGAAAAGTAAAATTTGCAAATTAAAATAGGCCCTAATTAATTCCTTATGTAACATTTAAACTGCAGTCAAAATTTCATAATCAACGATATTTCAACAATTTAATTTTAAATTATTATAATGATAGTTATGGGGGCTGCGGCATAATGGCTATTTGATTACATTAACGTGTCGATAATTATTAAAATTTAATAATTAACAATAGTTGTTAAAAACATAAAATTGGTTAATATTTCCGTTGCGTTTTAATGTCCAAAGTGTTACTTTCTGGTAACGTTGAGGACATTTTTGATAACGCAGTGGGAAACACTTCTTTTTTTAAACAGATGTCGCTTACCGCAGCAGAAAAGCAAAAGTGATATAGAGACAAATTGAAATTAAATAAAGTACAGTATGAAGAAACGAAGAAAAAGGCTAGAGATAGATATCATGCAACGAAAGTGTTGATAAGACAATTACAAAAAAAAAACAACTAAAAACAGAGAGAACGAAGGCGACATGGAAGAGGATGGGGAATCTGTATCTGTAACGTGTGGAGGGTGGGTTACCCCCACGGCACTTAGGCCTCATTAAGCCCATTGTGCATCCTCCTAAGATGATAGGCACCTCCTAGCTCGTCAGCCAGCCTACAGATTTAATGTAGTTGACAACGTCGCCAAGAAGTGCTTCTCTTATATCGGCCGGTGTTAGTCGATACTCGCCGAACACAAATCTTCTAATAAATGAGAGCGTCGGGTAATCGTAATGGATATGCTCGCTGGTTTCATCTTCTTGTTCGCACCCTCTGCAGAGTGCGGATTCTGACAGCCCCATGATATGGAGATGCTTCCGTACTTGGCAATGACCAGTCAGAATGCCTGTGACCAGACGTAGATTCTGTCTAGTCATAGTCAAGTATTTGTTTGCTGCAGTGTTGTCAGGATAACTTAAGAGCTCCCTGGCAACTCTGCAGTTTCTTGTTTCATCCCACCTTTCCTTGAATTTCATAAGGGAATGTTCTTTAATTAGGTCTGTCACTACCGATTTTGTCAGGCCAATAGAAGGGCCAGGTCCAAAAAGTATTTGGTTGGCTGCTTTTTTGGCTATTGAATCGGCAAGACGGTTACCTTTCGATGTGGCGTGACCTTTGATCCATCTTAAGGTGACCACATTGTTGTAGAGGATGGGGAAGTAAAGGTTCTGTTTAAAAAAAAATACAGATAGTTGTACGAAATTCATGTCGGACCAAGATGATGTATCTTATATTTCAAACTTACAAATTTTGGAAATTCTTGAAAAACCTACAACAAAATTAAACCCCGATCAAATTTATTATGAGTTTAAAACACCCATCGATGTTTTTGAAATTTTATTTTGAAGTTTTGAGAAATTCGCAACGGATTAAAGGTGCACATGTTTTTGGCATAAAGCAATAGTGTAGGTATATTTGATACTAAAATGAAATGCGTTGCTAATTTCTGTTTTTGAAATCGTTATTTTGCGGAAATGTAAATAGAGTTTCTTGAATATAAGATCGAGACATTTTGATAACAATTTTTTTTTGTCTTTACATGTTTTTAATTGATTTTTGTAAATAACAACAACATGTAGCTTAATTTCATTCTTCCTTTTAGGCCTGAAGATGGCCTTAGTATCGAAGCCGGTTGCCATGTAATTTATATAATAAATTTTTTGTGTGGGATTTATTTTGAGTATCATTTCCTAAATTCTCAAAATATAGGTGTACTTCTGTCTGATAAGTCACTTATTCACAGGTTGGTGAAAACCAACATCTTCAAGCTTCCTACTATTTTTTTTATATTTGTTATTCTTTGAAAAAATAAAAATAATTATACAATATTATTATACAGGGTGTTTTATTACTAATAAGAAATATTTCAATTATAGAATCCAGGGCTCAAAACATAAAGATTTAACCCAAATCACCCACATAAAATGTGTCTCTTGTCTGAGTTATTTAAAAATTATTTGTGCCCAGTAGTTTAAAACTATTTGACGTATTATTGACATGTTTGGCAAAAAACGTAGGTATTATACACGCTATTAAATTATGTTAAATAAACGTTTCTGCTTACTACCAGAGGCATACGACGGACAAGGGACTGGTTGATCCCTTCCAAATTCTACGCCATTTGCGGTGTCGGTGTTTTGGGTCATTGGATTGCATTTATTACGCAAATTAAACTTTAATCCGTATGGAATATTGAAAATAAGCTTAGCTTTTGTGTAGTTGGCTTTGGTCTGACTTAATTATTTTGATCTAGTAGAATGCTGTCATTGTTGTTAGTAGTTGTTACTGACACTTAACATTGTGAGGGTTGTTGTTAAATGTCGCAATCAGGGCCGCCGAGAGCCAGGCCGGGCCCCAGGGCAATTCGCTAGATCGGGCCCCGTAACAAAAAAGGTCTCCAAACAAAAACTTTTCCTGTTTTACTAACTTTTCCTGTTCTACTTGAATTGAATTTTCTAGAAACTGATAAATTTCTTGAACCAAATAGTCTAGAAGATTAATCCACAATTTATTTGGCAGTATTCTATACATAATATGAATCATATTATAAGTAAAGAAGTAATTTTGCAACTCGTGCAAACAGTCAATGACATTAAAACTCAAACTTCTGAAATATTTAAACAAAATACCGAAATAAAATTAACATTTGGGGATTAAATTAAAAATTTAAAACAAGATTTTGAAAAGGTGATCTCTGCTCTTAAAGAAAATAATATAAAACTAAAAGACGAAAATCACGAACTAAAATCAAGACTTTTAACAGCCGAGAGAAACAGTCCACAAACAAACACTTTTCCTCTCTAGTCTTGTGAAGAACTGCTCATACAAACCAACAAATATCCGGTTGCCGGGCCCCCTCGTATACCGCTGCCGGGCCCTCCTTATACCGCTGTCGGGCCTCTATTTGAGTGCGAGCCCCGGGAATTTTGCCCCGGCTACCCCCCCCCCCCCCCCCCTCTAGTCGGCCCTGGTCGCGACACAACAATTTTACTAATCTCGAACTGCGAGACATGCTTTGTGTTTATGTAAACGAAAATTAAACAACCGAACTAGTCTTAAAAAATTGTTTTATTGAAATCTTATTACAAATAGCTTTTACAAATAGCTTTTACAAATAGCTTTTACAAATTGCTTTTACAAATAGCTTTTACAAATAGCTTTTACAAATAGTTTTTACAAATAGCTTTTACAAATAGCTTTTACAAATAGCTTTTACAAATAGCTTTTACAAATAGCTTTTACAAATAGCTTTTACAAATAGCTTTTACAAATAGCTTTTACAAATAGCTTTTACAAATAGCTTTTACAAATAGCTTTTAAAAATAACTTTTACAAATAGCTCTTACAAATAGCTTTTACAAATAGCTTCTAAAAATAGCTTTTACAAATACCTTTTACAAATAGCTTTTACAAATAGCTTGTACAAATACCTTTTACAAATATCTTTTGCCAATAGCTTTTTCAAATAGCTTTTAATCCCCTTCAACATACTCCCCTTCCCTATCTATACATCACTGCATACGAGTTTGCCGTTTTTTCCTTTACCTCTTCTACAGTGGATGCACAGTAATGCGCTAAGAAATTTTGATAAAAGTACATTTATTATTGTTTCTGAATAATTTATCGTTAGATAACTAATTTAAATAACAGTAGATTATTTTTATAAAAATAGTTCGATGATGTTTTTTTTTTTCGTTTTAATTGTGACATACCTACTACCTACTGTCTAATTTTTTGTACTCAGACATGGTCATTCAATATTCCAATCATGGTAAAGGTACTATATACCCCCGTTTTATGAGCATGAGCAGTTCAATAGGTATTCATTTTTATTTTAATTTATAAAAGTCTTTATTTTCAGCAGAATGGTTCGCAAATATAAAAGGAAGACGCCGAGAGGAGAGTGGTCCAAAGAAAATATAAAACAAGCTGTTGAAAAAGTTTTGAATAAAGAAATGGGTTACCATAAAGCTGCAATGAAATTTTCAGTTCCACAAACAACGTTGGAAAGATACGTAAATGCGATTAAATCTAAGGCCAAATATGTTTGGATTTACCGTTGGAACCAATTTCAGTGAAAATGAAGAAGCTGAACTAGTAAAATATTCAAAAGACATGGAGACAAGATTGTTCGGACTGACAACAATGGAGTTAAGAAGTTTAGTCTGCCAACTAGCAGTAAAAAATTGCAAAAAACATATATTTCAACACAACAGCCAAATTCGCTGGTAACGACTGGCTTCAAGTATTTCTTCGACGCCATAAGGACTTGTCTATACAAAAATCCAAAATGAATTTAGCTGCCAGGGCTATGGGCTTTAATAAAGTCTCCGTTGAAAAATTTTATGAACTGCTGGGTGATACTCTAGATAAATATAAGTTAGGCCCTGAGAGGATCTACAACTGCGATGAAACGGGTGTCTCGTCTGTTTCGAAAACAAAGTCCAAGATTATTTCACGGAAGGGTAAGAAGCAAGTGGGATCGTTATTCTCAGCTGAACGGAGACAAACAGTTACCGTCGTTTGTGTTAGCGTTGCAGGAAGTCTACATGCCACCAATGCTACTGTTCCCTTGGAAACGCATGAAATCTGAATTATTGAATAACTCGGTGCCCGGTACAACTGCTTATTGCAATGGAAAAGGATGGATGACATCAGACCTATTCGTCACATAGTTCAGAAGTTCAGTGGGGCGAGCAAGGACAACCTGATGTTGCTTTTAGTCCACGGTCACGTTACACATACTAAGAAAATCGAACTCATAGACATTGCTAGGGACAACGGTATTATTATAATTTGCTACCCGCCGCACTGTACGCATTGGCTTCAGCTAATCGACGTGTCTTTTATGTAGCCCCTGATCGCATACTACGACCAAGCAGCAACAGCTTAACTCAGGTCAAATCCTGGTAGAGTTATCAGTATGTTTCAAATAAGCGAAATTTTCGAAAATACCTTTATACAAACCGCTACTATGACTACAGCGGATTCTGCAAATGTGTAATATGGTCCTTCAATTTCGAGAACTTCACTGATGCCGATTTTCTTGCTGCATAAACAACAAACATAAACCGAGACATAAATGAAAAAGTTTATCCACTATGTGCTACTGAAAATCCTGAAATTCTTGCTTCTACCTCTCATAAAATCATTAAAGACGCTCAACTGAACCTAGTTAACAATAAAATACCGTCTACAAGCTCCCATCAACTTCCTCCGCAATACATGTCAGTGAATGAGGTTCTTTCGTATAGCCACTTTCATCAGCTTCCCTCTACCAGATACCAAAGTTCAGATGAAGATGAGGAGGAATATATCCCTTTGAGTATGCTTGTTAATGTCTCATCGCAGTCCGCTACATAAAACTCTGCTGGAAAAAACTCCACCACCTTGTGACTCTCCGTGCAAAACTGCTCGCTTGTCTTCTCCTATAAAAAAAGTTTGCCGTAAACAGCAGCTTCGAAAAATGTACCCCATCTCAGATAATGCCTGTTACAAATGTAGACATTTAAGCTAGAAAACAAAAATTCCGTCGAGGCCAGACGGCAATTATTACTTCCACGATTTATGAAAGAGAACTTGAAGATGTCAAAAAAGGACCCTCCATAGTGAAAAAAGACAAAATGTGAGTGAGAAAAAAATCACAGGTTCAAAAGAAGACGAAGGAAGCACAAGATGTTCTTCTAAACAGAGATGAATATGACACAGAATGTTTGTACTGTGGTGACAAAGAGTCCACCGAAGGATGGGTTGCGTGTCAAAAATGTCACAAGTGGTCATACAATTCCTGTGCAGGAGTAGATGAAGATGAATCTGCAGAAATTGGCTATACGTATGATGTTTGTAAATAAAGCTATAACCCCATCTTACCCCGAGAAGTACTCCATCTTGCCCCGTACATGGAGGCAAGATGGGTTTTGTTGCTATTTTAATAAAATGCTCTTTTCAGTTTTCTAGTTTAAGTGAAGCTGATTATTTGTATGCCAAATTGATTATGTTTGTTGTAAAAATACTTTTCAGAATAAACTTTATTTTTTGATTATTTAGTTCCATTTTTATCGATCTAAATAATTAGCGTCCCCATTTAACCCCTGGCTCCCCTACATAACAATTGCATATAACTCAAAAAACATTTTGTAAAGTACCTACATGCCGAAATAATACTCAATATTACATAATAAAAAAAAATATTTTTAAATGATGATTTTATGTACCACGTAAATAATAATATAGGCACCCACACCTGAAATTTCCTGATCAGACAAATTTATTACTCCGCCTCGATCACGAATCTACTATAGTACCTACACTTCCCACCAAATATGACACTTCAAACAGTTTTAAACTACTGTGCATACATAATTTAAAATAAGACAGGAGACACATTTTATCTAGGTGATTTGAGTTAAATCTTCATATTTTGAGCTCAGGATTCTATAGTTGAAATATTTCCAATTAGTAAAGAAACACCCTGTATACATCTATGATGGAGTAACTCTTTATTTATATTTTAATTTAATTCTGGATCTTGAACATTTCTTACTGTTTTTTATTTTTATTTTTAACATGATTATTATTAATGTACTAATTTCTGTCACTTTATTTTTTGTATCCACTCTTCTTTTGATGCATTTACTTTTTCTTCAATTTTTACATAGTTACTTCCAAGTAGGATCGGACAATGTTATGAGAGTCGTAGTGTAATACTCCAATAATTAATATCAACATGTCAAAACTAATATGTTACAATATATCATTAATGATAATTAGTTTAAAAATATTAACATTTACTACTATATATACATTTTTTATGCTCATACAATTTGGACTTTGTTTTACAAGAGTTCAGGGTTAAGTAAGAAGAACATATTGTACTAAATGACTTTGCTACATTTGCCTCAAACCTGTTTAGATGTTTAGACAATAATTTAATAGTTCTAAGCAAAATCCCTAATCCAATCATTATTTACATACCCAAGTTGTTTCTTGCTAGACGAAAATAAATATTTTAATATTAATTTATAACGTCAATTTTTTTGTTAATCATTGATATATTAATTAATATTGTAGTCATAATATGTTTACTTCAAGTATTCAGCGGAATAGAAACTAAATAAAATAGTTTAGGTGGTGGATTTTTTTATTTTATTGTAAAAAACATGTAAATACTTGACATCAGTAGGTAATAAATAATATAAATATTATTGGTGAATCATAATTTTTATCATAAACACTCATGCAAAAGCAATTCTTAAACATTTTATTCTTCTTACTCTTCTAATTCCCCTTTTGCATCCTCTAGTTCCTCTTTTGCATCTCCTACTCTTTAATACTCTTTCTATGTTTATTTATGCTACTAAAGATGTTTTATTTCTAAGTAGAGGATTTGCAGTTGAGTTTCTTCAAATGCATGTTCAACTCATTTCAACTCAGATCTGATTTTTTATAATTAAACAAAACTAAATACTGAAAACTTTACAAGGCCTTGTAATTCAAATGATTTGAAAAAGTTGGGAAAGATGTTCCATACTTCAAAGATATTGTTTGTCAAAATATATTTGTATCAAGTCTTAAAGTTTTCTTCTTTCAATTAAAATTGATGATCTCTTAGTCTATTATCACGATTTAATGAATATAAATAAAATAAACCAACATTAAATTTTAATAGACGAAATCTTAAAATTAGATCACCTCGCATGGTGTATCTGTAATTCACACGTTACAGATGAGGATGAGACCATCGAGCGATGGTCTCATCTTCTTGTTCGCACTCCCTGCTGAGTGGGGATTCTGACACCCCCATTATATGGAGATGATTTCGTAGTTAGCAATTTCCAGTTAGTTTTGGAGGGAGTTATTGTCAATCGTTGTCAAGATTTGATGTAATACATTTCGTTGAGAATAAATATTTTTCCTAACAAAAAGAGCACAATATTACATTATTCAACATGGTCCTTAGCGTAGTCGGATTTGTGAGAAGAGAGGAGATATAAACTAGCCAACCTGAGAAACTTTTCGAGAATTTTCATAGCACGGGGGAGAACCGAGGAGATACATTGAGAAGTTCTTCTAACATTTGTTTCTGAGTTATCCAAGCGCATATCGAGTTACAGGAGACTAGCAGAGAAAGACCTGGAGTACTGCTCGGCTTGTGTTGAAGACTGAAGGTAAAAAGTGTGAGGATCGGTATATTATCAACTTTAGTTTTCTGCTAAATAAAATTGCCTTCTATTTAGCGAGAACGGTGTTTATAAAGGTAAGATGGCGGAAGCTGCTAAATTAAAAAATTTAAATAAATCTAGGGGAACTTTAAAAGCTAGACAAACATGCTTTAAAAAATACTTGGAAGAAGTTAAACGGGCTAATATAGATAAATAAATAAATAATTATGATCAAACCTTGATTCTAGAAATAGAAGGTAGAATAGAAAGACATTTTCAAGTTCTAAATGATTTTGACACCATACAAGGTGAAATAGAAAATTTAGCGGATGATATTGAAACTGAAGTTGAGGAGAGAGAAGAATTCGAAGGTACGTGTTTACAGTTATTAGCTTCCGCGAAATCTATTGTAAATTACTATTATTCGTCTCAAAAACAAACGAGAGAAATAGATGCCATTTCAGTACGTTCAGAAAATAGTATTTACCGAGATATCAAGCTGCCCGATATACAGCTACCAAGATATGGGGGAGACTACGGTAGTTTTCTGGAATTTAGGGACTTATTTGACAGTTTAATCAATTCTGATAAGACCTTAGCAGATATTCAAAAATTTCATTATCTAAGATCAGCGGTATTTGGGGGCGCAGCGCAGGTTATACGTAGTATAGAGTTTACAGGTGATAACTATCAACTTGCATGGAAAACTTTGTGTAACAGATACTATAATTGCGCAACACTGGTAGATAATCATGTGAAGGCATTATTCGATTTGCCTATATTACAAACAGAGTCTAGCAACGAATTGAGAAAAATGCTGGATAATATTTCAAAACATTTGCAATCCCTAGAAAAACTAAAACAGCCAGTGAAATATTGGGATACTTTACTCTTGCATATTTTTAGTTCTAAGCTAGATAGGAAGACTGCAAGGGAGTGGGAGGAGAAACGAGCAAAAACCCGAGAAATAGGCGAGTCCACGAGCGGAGGTCCGTCTGGTGAGAAATTTCTTTCTTTTTCAGACTTTAAGGAGTTCATACAGAGAAAAGCTGATTTGATTGAGAGACTGGAGTCAAAAAATATTCGGGATAAGAAGCCTATGACTGAGACCAACTATAATAAATTAAAGGGTAAATCTGACAATACTTCACAATCTTTAGTGGTTGCATCTACTTCTAGTTGTTTATTGTGTAAGGGTGATCACACAATTCATAATTGCCCAGATTTCATGCGGTTGAATGTTGATGAGAGAGTCGAGAAAGTGAAACAATTGAGACTTTGCTTTAACTGTTTAAAAGGTAGCCATCCTGTGAGAATGTGTAAATCGAGTTTGTGTCGAAGATGTCGTGGGCACCATCATACGTTAATTCATTTCGAGAAAACAGACAGAGTAAATAGTTCCAATGATAATACTAGTGAGCAGTGTGTTCGAGAGTCTCAAGTATCTGTGACTGCAGAGAATTCCCCAAGAAGTCAAGTATTATCTAGTGGTGTCTATTCAAACAATTGTTATGTTCTTTTGCAAACGGCAATGGTGAACATCCTGGATTCAAATGGTGTACCTCGAATGTGTCGTGCTTTACTAGATGGTGCTAGTCAAAGCAATTTAATAACTCAAAGGTGTGCTGAGTTTCTAGGTCTCCAGAAACATGAGTCACCATTAGCGATTTCAGGTGTAGGAGAGTCCGTATCTTATTTGAGAGAATGTTGTGAGGTAAAGGTACAATCATGTGTTAATGCGTTCGAGTTATCATTATCTTGTGTAGTAATTCCTTCTATTTGTGCGAAACAGCCGAGTGGTGAAATTAATATTTCTTCTTGGAACATTCCAAAAAATCTAATCTTAGCGGATCCAACCTTTTGCAACCCTAAAGATATCGACATACTAATTGGAGCCGGAGTTTATTTGAGTTTATTATGTATTGGACAAGTGCAACTAGGTTCTAAAATGCCTACGCTTCAGAAAACCAGATTTGGTTGGGTCTTTGGTGGTATATACAGATCTAGCGACGTTTTATCCTTCAGTAGCTGTCACTTGACAACAAATTTAGATGTCCAAGAGCAGCTGGCTAGGTTTTGGGAAATTGAGGAGCCATATAATTCGAAACGATCTTATTCTAGTCAGGAAACAGAGTGTAAAGAGATTTTTGACAAAACTACAAAGCGAGATAGCAACGGTAAATTTGTAGTGACGATTCCTTTCAAACAACCTATTTCTTTACTTGGTGAGTCCAGACAGCGTGCGTTGAATCGATTTAGATCTTTGGAAACTAAACTTTTAGAAAATCAGACTTTGAAGGATTTGTATTGCAGTTTTATGAGGGAATATATATCTTTAGGGCATATGTCAAGAGTGCAGAATCCAGAGAAGGCAAACGTCAGTTATTACTTTCCGCATCATGGAATTTTGAATGAGAAAAATCAAACCACGAAACTGAGAGTTGTGTTTGATGCTTCTGCACAATCTGACACAGGAGTGTCATTAAATGACAGGAGTGTCATTAAATGACATCCAACATATTGGGCCTACTATTCAGGAGGACTTGATATCTATACTTCTGCGATTCAGGCAATACAATGTGGTGATTTGTGCAGACATAGTGAAAATGTACAGGCAGATTTGGATTCATCCTGATCAGTGGTGTCTTCAGAGGATATTATGGAGATTCAGCCCAACAGAGGCTATTGAGGAATATGAGTTGAAGACAGTTACTTACGGTAATGCCTCTTCTCCATTTTTAGCAGTTCGTTGTTTGCAACAGTTGTCAAAAGAGAGTGAACAGTCTCATCCAAATGCTTCCCGAGTTATAGCGAGAGATTTTTACATGGATGATGTGATATCTGGCACAGATAATATTGAAGAGGCGATTACCTTGTGTGATGACCTGAGAAAGGTGTTATTGCCAGGTGGTTTTGAACTTCAAAAATGGGCTTCTAATATGAGTGAGGTACTTCAGCATGTTAAACAAGGTGATGCAGGGGCGATCATGAAAATGGGTGATCATGATTTAACAAAAACTTTGGGGCTATACTGGGCGTCTAGCGAAGATGTGCTTCTCTACACTATTTTAGAGCCAAGTTCTCAGAGGGTTACCAAGCGTTCTATTTTGTCGGATGTCTCACTTATTTTTGATCCATTAGGATTGCTGGCACCTACCATAATACATGCAAAAATAATTTTGCAAAAGTTGTGGAAGTATAAGCTATCGTGGGATGAATCTGTTCCTTTAGAGATTGACACCAATTGGAGAAATTTTAGGAACAAATTAGTTGAACTTAATACACTTCGGATTCCGCGACGAATTTGTTGTGATAAATCTATTCACACGGAGATTCACGGGTTTTGTGATGCTTCGTTAGAGGCATATGGTGCATGTGTTTATGTTCGAAGTGTTAATAAACAGGGAGATATTCAGGTTCGACTTTTAACGGCGAAGAGTAAGGTTGCTCCACTTAAAACAATTACGATTCCTAAATTAGAGTTATGTGGTGCGTTAGTATTAGCTCAGTTAATTAAGAAGGTTAAATGTTCAATGACCTTGAGAGTGGATGAATATTTTCTTTGGTGTGATTCTACTGTGTGCTTGAGCTGGATTAAGACTCAGCCTAATATCCTTCAAACTTTCGTGAGTAATAGAGTGTCTCAGATTCAAGGCTTTACAGAACCGTCAGATTGGAATTTTATTAGAACTAATGAAAATCCAGCAGCTTTATTGTCGAGAGGTGTTATGCCGAACCTGTTAAGAGAATCTAATTTTTGGTGGAAAGGGCCTAATTGGCTCTCAAAATCTTCAGAAGTATGGCCAGTTTGTGAATTTCAGATAGAGACTAAACTTCCAGAGTGTAAAAAACAAGCCACTGTGTTGAAAATTGAGGAGGTGCAGTGCTTTCCAATTTCCAGCTTTTCTTCTTTAACCAGACTTAAGCGCATAACAGCTTATTGTTTAAGATTTTTGTATAACTTAAAAAATAAAGTTAGACGTGGTGGTCCACTAAAAGCTAAAGATTTGGAAAATTCAATGCATGTCTTGATTAAAATTTCCCAAAAACAATGTTTTGAAAATGATATAGAAGGGCTTAAACGAGAGAGAAACCTACATACAAAGAGTAATCTTCTACATTTGAATCCTTTTCTGGATTCCGCAGGTATATTACGAGTTGGAGGTAGGTTAGAGAGTTCTCAATTTCCTTATGAGAAAAAACATCCTGTGCTACTTTCTGGAACTCATCATTTAACCAAGCTAATTTTTAGAGCAGAACATCTGAGATTGTTACATGCTGGGCCTCAGATGATGCTTTCCTCTATTCGAGAAATATATTGGCCTTTGAAGGGAAGATTATTAGCGCGCAATACAGTTTTCAAATGCATAAGATGTTTTCGAAGTAAACCAAAACAAGTTACACCAATTATGGGCATGTTACCCAAAGAGTAAGTAACCTGTGCTGCTCCTTTTAAAATAACAGGGGTAGATTATGCAGGCCCTTTTAATATTAAGGATCGAAAGGGTAGAGGAAGCAAAACGTCTAAATGTTATATCGCGCTGTTTGTGTGTTTTTTTGGCACAAAATGTGTTCATTTAGAATTTGTTTCAGATCTAACCACGGAGGCTTTTTTAGCAGCTTTCAGAC
This sequence comes from Psylliodes chrysocephalus, assembly GCA_927349885.1. Lineage (NCBI taxonomy): Eukaryota > Metazoa > Arthropoda > Insecta > Coleoptera > Chrysomelidae > Psylliodes > Psylliodes chrysocephalus. Next base: position 87,911,763 of record OV651813.1, read on the forward strand.
GTTTTATTTCCAGACGATCTTCACCCTCACATATGTATTCTGACAATGGTCGTACATTTGTGGGAGTCAAAAATGAATTATTAGAGTTGGGTAAATTTTTACAAAATAATAATAAAACAATATCTGAACTTAGTGCTAATGAGAATATACAATGGCATTTTATTCCAGCATTTTCGCCACATATGGGAGGGCTGTGGAAAGCAGGGGTAAGGTCGTGTAAGGGTCATTTAAAAAGGGTATTAGGTAACGCTCTTGTTACGTTTGAGGAAATGTGCACTGTTCTAACCCAAATAGAGGCAATTTTAAATTCGCGCCCTCTCACCCCGTTGTCTTCTGATTCTAATGATTTATCGGTTCTTACACCCTCACATTTTTTAATTGGAAGGTCTTTAACTGCCATTCCGGGTGCAGACTACCAAGAAATTGCAGAGAACAGATTATCCAGGTTTCAACTGCTTCAGAAACTTCAACAGCATTTTTGGACTCGTTGGAAGCGGGAATATATTTCACAGTTACAATCTAGAGTTAAATGGAAGACCCAACAAGCCAAGGTGCAAATCAACGATTTGGTTGTAATAAGAAATGACAACGCACCCCCTCTCCAGTGGGAGCTTGGACGTATCGTGGATCTTCATCCAGGAACTGATAATATCGTACGCGTAGTTTCAATAAAGACTCAACGTGGAATACTGAAAAGAGCTGTAGCAAATATTTGTGTATTACCAATAGACAGTGATGCTATCAAGTCGAGTGATGTATTTCCGTTGATCAGTTGAAAGGTGTAGCCTTTCAAGGTGGGGGCTATGTTAAATATATTTTTTTGACAGAGTGATCACGGATCAGACAGTTAGTTTTGGAGGGAGTTATTGTCAATCATTGTCACGATTTGATGTAATACATTTCGTTGAGAATAAATATTTTTCCTAACAAAAAGAGCACAATATTACATTATTCAACAGTTAGTCATCGCCCTACAGTGTGCTGGGGTCGTCATAAGTAAAAGTACAAGTAAAAGAAGATAGAATAGTCCAGAAATGTCATTACCCGTCAAGAATATTCTAGACGACAGTTCAAGAAGGTTCGAGAAGGGTAAAGCAAGCTATATTAGGATGATCCTGACGTCAGTTTTCAGTTTTATGATAGACGTTACTTGTTAATGTTATCAGTTGTATAATATTATGTTAGAAATTCGGACATTGCATTACCAACGATAACTTTTATTACGTTAAATGGAAATGATACAAGACTAATGAAATGATGGTTTGAAGGTTCCTATATGTCGTCTGTTTTGAAAATGGGTGTTACTGATGTTATTTTCCATTGACGTGGTAAGGTGTATATTTATAGTGATAGTGATGATTTTTTTAAGAAAGAACTGGCGAAGGGCGGGTGAAGAGTGGTTTTTAAGAAACTTCAATATATTTTCGTTAATCAACACATTTAACTTGAGCCGCTCCTGGTAGTTACAGACATTCTCGAAAGCGGTGTTTTAATCTTCGTCGCGCTGAGTTCAAACCACAAATTGTTAATAGACGCTCACGTGAGTGTTAGCTCGCATATGGTTGGTTGATCCTACATGGAAAAAAAATTCACTAACCGTAAGCGAACTTTTTCTTACCGCAAATAAAAAGTCGTATACTATATGGGACAGGTAAAATGTTTAATTATAGTAAGTAAAACAATATTTCTGAAATTAGTCACCTGTGGTTAGTAAACAGTTCAATTAGTTTTTAGACGACCTACAGTTAGTGAACTATTTACTTGTGGTTAGTGTACATTAGTTTCTTACTATAGGTACACTTTATGATACTAATTGGTTTTGGTTTATTTGCCGCTAGTTAACTGTTTTCTTGTGATAAGTGATTTTTGTTTTTGTGGGTGGTATATATGCATTTATGATCTTTCATTATTTATAGGCTTTAAAACATTATTTATCATTAATATTATTATGTAGAAAGTATTAAATTTTATAAATCTTATTGTTACCTTAATAGGCTATAGGTACGAATGACATTTATAAAAATTTGAGTACTCAGGTGTTTTAAAATAATATCAACTTTTATAAAAATATGAATAGGGACAATATATAGAGATTAAAAAATATCACAGTCAAAAATACACGATTGATGTATCAAAAAATATATAAGGTACTTACATAATAATAATAATAATAATAATAATAATAATAATAATAATAATAATAATAATAATAATAATAATAATAATAATAATAATAATAATAATAATAATAATAATAATAATAATAATAATAATAATAATAATAATAATAATAATAATAATAATAATAATATTAAATAATAATAATAATAATAATAATAATAATAATAATAATAATAATAATAATAATAATAATAATAATAATAATAATAATAATAATAATAATAATAATAATAATAATAATAATAATAATAATAATAATAATAATAATAATAATAATAATAATAATAATAATAATAATAATAATAATAATAATAATAATAATAATAATAATAATAATAATAATAATAATAATAATAATAATAATAATAATAATAATAATAATAATAATAATAATAATAATAATAATAATAATAATAATAATAATAATAATAATAATAATAATAATAATAATAATAATAATAATAATAATAATAATAATAATAATAATAATAATAATAATAATAATAATAATAATAATAATAATAATAATAATAATAATAATAATAATAATAATAATAATAATAATAATAATAATAATAATAATAATAATAATAATAATGACAAATAATAATAATTGCCGTCCGTACCCTGCACAAACTCTGTTTCTGGGGTTAAAATTCACTCGTAAAGGGGTTCATAGGCATAGTATTATTATTATACTTAAAAGGGCACAGTTTTTAATACACTCATGAACAAATATTTAATACTTTGATTTATATGTACTCTTATCGCAGAAACCCTGTACGCTACATAGCATTTCATGGAAAAGGTGTATGACCTCGACTTAAACTTCCCTATGAGCTGTGACCGTCCGGTAGGAAAGACAATACAAAAATGAAATCGGATTAATCGACTCTTAGTTCGTTGCTGTTTCGGTGGTGATCGGAACTTACTGTATTGAAGCGATCGCTAGCCATGGGTGAATATTTATTAACCATAAGTAAAAGTTAACTAATGGTAAATATTTGTGATTCTGTGGTTATTTAAGCAGTTTCAGAAACATAATTCATTTGTCGTAGGCAAAGTGGTGCCTAATTTAAGTTAATTGTTTATTGGGGTTATTAAAGAACTTTATTTTAGGAGACTTGTTTACTTGTGATAGAAATACGTGTTTAGAAACATACTTTTACTTATGGTAATTGATTTATTTTTTGATATAGTTAATAAAATAACCATGGCAATTGTATTTTTTTCAACTAAATAATTTATTTGGCTTTGTTTTTTCCATGTAATATACGCTAAGAGCCGCTTGTTTTTGGCTTCGCATCCTCACCAGAATCAATTTTTCACCGCACCGAACAACTCCTCACTGTCAACAACAAGTTTAGAACTCGGCGTGCATCGCCATGTTGAAATTTCCTGTTTTCTATTTTAACTTGTTCAATGCCTAAAGGCTGTGATTACTTTTTTCTCAGTTTCTCTAATAAGTATACAAGTGTAGTACAATTCGGTAATGTAAAAGTTATAGTACGAGATTCAAGAAGAGTTTTTTAGTGATGTCGGTGATTTTATTTCGTAATAACCTAACAGACAACCAGTCCAGCTTCATACTCTTCACTCAGTCGAAGTAATTTTTTATAATGTAGGAGAATAATACCCCTTTCTCCCACAAGTATCATAATGTGCTTTTTGACAAATAATACATCGCTTAAGGTGGAACCACAATTTCCGATTCACCAAATTTTTAGATACCTACAGTTATGACTTAATCAGATTTATAAAATGATACAAATAATAAATTGTTTTTTATGGATATGGCAACACTCTAAGCAACTTAAAAACAACCAGTTCTAATCAGATGCAACGATTATGTATATAGTTATTAGTAAATTAAGCATTTAGGTAAATTGAGGAAGTTGACTTTTCCCTATGATTTAATATTTATGGCGACACCAGAGAATGATGTTTATTTATTACCAGATTGCTAATAATTTTAAAATTATTACTTATATTTGACTTATTAATTTATAATGATTAAAAAATGGAAGAGATTGAACGGGAAACGTTTTTATACAAGGATACCTATATTATAGAACAAAAGTGACGTTGTGAATTTATTTTGAAAAACATATTTAAATTAATATCCTAAACACTGTTTTGGCGTTTTTTATTAAACTTTGCAGGATTGTTTGTAGTAGGTAGGTTCAAGAATAGCAAAAGCCACAACATGAGATAACAAGACAGAGATAATAATTCGCTGCGCATATTCCCTCTGCTGCTTTAGCTATATGTTATTGATATTTTTAACACCCTGTATCTTAAAAAGTCGTAAAATAGGACATGAAATGATCTATTTCAATATTGACATTTAGGAACATCCTATATAATTAAATCTAAATAAATTCTGGCGAATAAAGTTTAGATAATATATTTTTAATGTACCTATACCTATTTAAAATAGAACTAAAATAGATCTAAATGTTTATAACTAGCTATAACATGTGTAATTTATAGCAAATTTTCTCATAAATTAAGAACTATTTTACAAAAAAAAAGATACAATAAAACTGAACTTCTAATAGATGAAAATTTAACTACCATTGAAAACGTAAATAAATTGAACATTAATGTTTTAACAATTTTATTATGATTTCATAAAAGTACACCAAAACGTTTAAATCAACATTTTTATTTCTTTATTAATATTTTCCAAAAATTCTAATTATAGTAGAATATATTTAACCTGTTTTAACCTTTTAAATATACCTAATTCCACGGTTTGTGTTTTGATTATGGTAATGGTCATTGAAAGCAATTTCGCAGAATTCAAATATTTTAATAATTTTTCAACGGAATATATTTGCTTATTTAAGTTACCACAAACAAAACACAAATATTCGCGATGACAATTTTTTTTTTTAATGAAAATTTTGACTAGTTTACAATGCAGGGTATTTCCTAACTACGATACGAAACTTCAGAGGGTGTTTCTTTAGGTTGTTTTATGACAAAAAATTTTTATAAACATATGTCCGGAGTTGCCTTGTTTCTGAGATATAGGGCGTTAAAATTAAAAAAATTGGATGTTTTATAAATATAAATATCCTTAAACTAATTTGGTTGAAATTTGGTACAGTTATTTGAAGTAATAATGCGCTCATTTAGCTCTAACTAGATTGAAATTATTGGGTCAAGTGGCGTCTCATTGAGCACCTCAAACAATATTAATAAGAAAAAATAGGGCGCTGTAACCACCCACCCCCAGTACCCCATTTGATCATTGTTTTACTCTCTGAAATCTTTATTATTTACCTCTTAATTTTATTTTACTTCAAATTCTATACTTACTGTATTTAGCCTTTTTCCTCTGATAGTAGAAGTGATCGTCTAGTTAATTAATTGATAATTTATATACCCACGTTGTGATAATGTTAATTAAGGTAAACCAGGATTCGATGCAAAGTTTGGTGCAAATTAATAAATAAAAAATACAAATTCATATTTAAACTCTTTCATTTTTCATACTTTAAATGTGATTAGCAAAGTATATTACAATTGGTACTATTTACTGGGATCTCTCCGTTCAAACGCGGACCACGTTCATTTGCTATCAATATATATTTTATTTAGCTTGATGACCAACAGAGTTAACGAACAGCTTCAATTCGCCAGTTGGTTAACTACCATGTTGATGTTTACATTTTTATTTAGCTTGATTCTATTCTAGATATACACAGGTTGTACCCTCTTAGATAAATATTTCGACGAGTATAGAGGTGATGACCAAACGGAGGTAACAAATAGGGTCAATTCGCCAGTTGGTTATCTTACGGTGTTGATTTCACATATACTTCGTTTCAAACCTAGTAGAATGGGTGGCTTAGCATATAGGTGCCCCCCTTGAGCTAACAAACAGTGTATTCACCAGTTGGTTAACTTACTGTTAAATTTTACCATCTCGGTTTGTACAATTTATCCAAGATAGCACATCCCTGTTTATTTCTAAAATTTTTATTTTTATAATTTCTATTGAAATAACTTAATACACCCCTGTATATTTCTTAATATTAATTTTTATAATTTCTATTGAAATGACTTAAATTCACCCATCTAAAACAGATGTCTATCCTAACTGTCTTTCGGGATAAATGACTGAAGGCCATGTGGTTTTTTTTTTTTAATTTGGTGTCATCGGCGTCGACTACTACGGCCATTAGCCTCGTGTTCTGTGTAGGCTTTGTTACTGTTTCCCAGCGCCACTTTAGGAACAGCACTGTTAATTAGAACCCAACAGTGAATGGTCGAGTGGGGAATCCTACCAAGGCATCAGAATTAATTTTTAAATAATTAAATTAAATGAAAAAATCCCGGCCAACGGTGGGATTCGAACCTGAGACCTTCCGATCTCAAAGTCATGACTCTAACCACTGAGCCAACCCACCCCCATGTGGTTTATTATTGGTTAAATTGATAATATTTTGTAGAAAATGTCAGGCCCTCGTTCAAACGAAGCCCCGTTGGTATCTCAAAGAAAGTTACATAAATATTTTGACTTACCATTGAATATACAGACATTAGATTCGTCTGTACTAGACATTATGTACTAATTTCATATAGCGTTGTAACGGCGTCATTTTAGGTACGTCGCAGCGTTGAGCGTCGCGTTGCGTCGAGGCGCCTAGCGTCGTGGTGAAGAGGAAGTTATTTAATACGATACTGCATCTAGACAGATATACGGTAGAAATATTTAGATGATGCGGGACGTGACAGCGTTCAGGGGATAGGAAATATTGTAGGATAGACGTTGTTTAGAAATAGCGTTTTAGGAAAGGTACTAACTACTTAACTTGAAATATAACTGGATACAAATAATAAATGATTGAATATCAAATAATAAAAAATGAATGAATCCGAGCTCTTTTGGATTCGGGTTCTTATACCCGTTTTAATGGCTTTTGTGACATCAGTTTGTCTAAGTTTCCAGTGGGAAACTACTCTGAGTGGAAAATAGGCTGGAAGATTTATTACTTGTCTGGAAAAATTTGTGTATCGAAACAACGTTACTATTCGAACGCACTTAAAATAAGTGCGTTAAGTGTTTCAATGATTACCACTTCGTGACAAAATTTATGTTGTACGGCGGTTTTGGACTGGGTTCCCAAATACGTGCACGAAAATTGGATCTCTTACGGACAGTGTTATAAATATCATTTATTAGGTGTCGTAAATAAGATTTAATTATCTGGCAGATTTTTCGTTAAATGAATGATTTTGAATTTAATAGGAATGCAATATTTTATTTAATAAATGGAATTAATAAATTATTATGGTACCTGGGTGAGGTAGGTTAGAGCGCCGCTGTTTTTTTGTATTTTCGTTTTTAGTTTTCATACTAAGCAACTAAAAATACAACTTTTTGGTCTTTTGTGTTTTCTTCATAGGTTTGTTTCCGAAAAAAAAGCCTCTCTATTGCATATCATGAACATGAAAAAAAAAAGATTTTTTTATTAATATCGAAAATCATCTTGCCCATTTGTCTTATGTCGGTTCTTTTTTACTAGTTTTTTTTTTTTTGATCTAGTAATTAGATTTGGCTTAATCATTTCAGGGGCGTCTTGGAAGGCAAATCTGTAACACCACTGGTTTCATTAGTTTTACTAGTTTTTTTGTAGATTTAGAAAATAAACATTCACTGGAGCAGTTATAAATGGCTTCTTATGAGAATTTTATATAATTTTGTCAAAATAATAAAAATAAACTTGTTTATTGCCAAATAAAATACAGAATATACTGTTGTATTTATTTCTAAATAAGTCTTGCATGTTTTAATTAATAAATTATTTAATTTTATCTATATAAAATGCAAATTAGGTAGGTACGCCCAAATTAGAAAAGATTTGTTAAATGGTGAAATTTGGTAAGTAGAATTTTGTGTCTAAATTTTTTTGAATTATACCTAAATATAATTTTAAGAGCAGAATAAAACACAGTTAACAGTTTTTTTTATTGTTATAATACAAGCATAAAGGGAGATTTGGGAATGTACATATGATATTGCCTCATTCATTAATTTCGGTTTTCCACTTTTTATTTTGCTAACAGTATCATCAGTAAAAGTTTCATAATATTTGGAAACATCTTCTAAAAAGTGTAGAACAGCATCATCTCTAGAAAGTGGTTTATCGGCCCTAGGAACGATATATATGCTGCCACTGTTTTAAGGTTTATATTATAAAAAACATTTACAATGACAAAATTGTATAAAAAAGTAAGTTAAATTTAATGTATAATTATAGTAAGTCTGGGTCTAGACTGTAAAACTGTATATTATAGAAACTTGTAATAAAATAAACTATACTACGTAAGATAAATATTATGACCAGTTTACAATAAATAGTATATTTAGACATAAATACATTATTTTACTTAGATTAGAAGCTTTAACAAGACATTGAATTGATTTTTCCTTGTGTTTTATTTAGTTACATTTGATTTGTATCCTGTTTTACAATCTGGAATGAAGTAAATTTTGCTTCGATGTTTTTTGTCACTCATGTTACTTGTACTTAGATACTTTTTTAACATTATTCTGATTCTTTTCACCAATGTTTTAAAAAATCACTTCATTTTACATTGACTCACATAAAAAAATTGACGGCGGTCCTATTCGACATGTCAACTACAGTCAATTTCGATTTATAAAAAGAACGGAAATTTAAAATTTTACCATTGCCGAATCGCCTCCTTCTCTCTAGTCTTCATAGTTGCACCAAAACGTTTATCATTTACCCACTGCATAGATAAATATTACAATGTCGGCCCTAGGTTGAGAAAACGTTTAGCCTAACTAAAAAGTGGTAATTTAAACGTTTTTACAACGTTGTTCCAATTCCCAAAATATTTACTACTTGCAGTCAGTCAAGTAACCGTTGTAATAATGTCCTAGTTTAACTAAAGACATGGTCAACGTTAAGACGTTTTCCCTTAGGTCTTATATGCTCTAAGCGTTTTCCAGTGGTTTAGAGTGTGACGTTTCATAAATGTCTAATTTCTGCACCAAATTCAACGTTAATTTTAGTGTATATGTGGTTATAGTCGCTAAAATTCTACTTAGATCTACTTCCTTTCTTTTTCCTCTTCTTTTTTTATTCCTCTTTTCTTTCTTTTATGTTCGTATACCTCGGTCCTTATTCTTTGCCTTGACAACTGTATTCGCTCCGTGCGAAGTCATGGAAAGGAAAGCAAAAGCGATACTAGCGCTAGCTGCGGATAATTCGTGCATTTTAGGGGGATATTTTGTAATTTTGGCATATCAAATACACGTATACACTTTACTTTTTTTTCAAAAAAGTAGGTAAAAACAACACAATAAGCAACCGGAGTTGATGTGTTGAAAATTGTACAAATACTAGCAAAAAAAAACAGTGAAACTTATATAACAAATTTCACTAACAAAGTGGAAATTAAATCAAAGAAATAAATGGATAGGTGTACAATAAGAAGAAAAATTACCTTTATTTTTGTGATAATAACAGTAATGCTGGAAATAGTAGACATCAGAAACTAGAAAGTTTTTAAATAAACAATAAATTATCATTTTACGATGTTCTTTAATATCCCTTTATTCTTAAATGTTCATTCAGCAAGGACTAGATTTCAAGATTTCTGCCGTTGATTATAATATTTGGCTGGTATGCAATTTTGTGACTTACTGATCGGAAACCAGTTTTAATCATTCATTCTATGTTTTCTTTAGAACAAAAATGAAAATATAAGTAGCGATCCTTTTTATACATTTTAACTTCACGCTATTATAAATGGTTTCTTCAATGACAACTTATTAGACTTAGGCAACTTCTCATACATTTTCCAGTAAATACTGTTGCCTGCCTATATTTTATTATTGATTTTTAATGATTATACATAATTTTCTTCAATTTAAGCGTGAAAAATATATAATAATAATAAATTAATGTTTTAATTGTTTTATAAATCCATATACTTTTATTAAAACTAACATATATACTTTTTATTTACGAATTCTATTAAAAATTGTATTTGTCAGTATAGGCAGAAATACTCCTTTAATAGGGCATGTCCACGATCTGACAGTTGACACAAATGACAGACGCCCTGAGGAAAAACATTTCTTGGTTAAGTTTGTGTGGATTGACTTGGATTGTGTTGTTTACCAAGTTTTTTCGCTTTGTTAATTACGTTTTTTAACAATAAACAGTCAAAAATGCCTAGATTTTGTTCGGTAGTTAATTGCGGTAGTAATAACGCTAGGGATAAAATTTCCTTCCATAAATTTCCATCCATTTTTGACAATAATGGAAGGGTTGTGCTCTTGGCTCAAGAAAGAAGAGAAAAATGGATAAATGCTCTAAAAAGAACGGACCTAACGGAAAAAAAAGAAAAATATGGATATATATGTTCCAAACATTTTTATGGAGGTAACTATAACTGTATATAATTTGTCTATGGATGTAACTTATTAGTTTTCTATAAGCATCTTGATAATTATTATCCAACTTATTTGTAGGAAAACCTAGCAAATTGTCTGATAAAGATGATGTAGACTGGATTCCAAATCAGAATATGGGCTATACAACTACCAATTTGACTTCAAAAGTCAAATTTAATCGATTTCAACGAATAAAAAATCGTAATGAAGCAAAGGTTCAGCAGCAAGTAAGTTTTGCACCTATGATAATACCATGCCATGTACATATGTTAAAATGTTTATTTTAGGAAAAAGTACGTACTGCTGAAATTGATAACCATCTTGGTAATGATGATGGTTCATCCACGCAGGCTTTGGTTGAGGAAATCCAAGATCAAAATGAAATGAGTGGGGATTTGGAACAAGATCTAATTTATGCAAATACCCAGTTATATCAACTTAGAGATGAACTACAAAAATTTAAATTAGATATGGATTCTTTAAAAAATGATTCAGAAAAGTGTCGATTTTATACAGGACTAGATTTTGAATATTTTAATATTGTTTTTAATTTTGTTTCATCTAGCCTGTCAACTACGCAGTCCAAATCTTTAAATAAAGTGGAAATGGTTGTATTAACTTTGATGAAATTAAGATTAAACTTTTTATTTAAAGATTTGGGATATAGATTTAATATAAGTAGACAGTCAGCAAGTAGAATTTTTTTTGCAGTTTTAAATATTTTATATTCTAAATTAAAATTTTTAATACATTGGCCAGAAAGAGAATGTTTACAAAAAAATGTCCCTAACTGTTTTTTAGAAAATTTCAGAAAGAAGGTAACGGTAATTATTGATTGCTTTGAAATATTTACAGAGACACCTTTAAATAAAAATGCAGCAGCACAACATTTTTCTAATTATAAGCACCATAATACTATAAAACTTTTACTAGGTATATCTCCACAAGGAAGCATCATTTTTATTTCCGAAGCATTTACAGGTCGTTGTAGTGACAAATATATAGTGGAAAATTCAAATTTTCTTGACAATTTAATTCCTGGAGATTTAATTTTAGCTGATCGAGGGTTTCTAATCCATGATCAGGTAAGACAGTACTTCGCAGAGGTGCACATACCTGCATTTTTAACAGGGGCTAAACAAATGAGACCTAAAGATGTAGAAGAAACACGTTCATTGGCTAATGTTAGAATACATGTTGAACGTGTAATAAGCCAGTTAAGGCAAAAATATAATATTTTAGGAAATGTTGTACCGATAAGTATGTTAAAAAAAATAAAAAATAAAGTAACAACAATTGATAAGATTCTTGCAGTATGCTGTGCTTTAGTTAATATATGTCCTTCTGTAATTGAAAGTAATTTATATTCTTCATAAAATTTAAATTGTAAGTAATAAATTTAAATAAAATGTATAACCAGTTTTATTTCAAAAACCTTTAGGAAAATACAAAAATATAAATAATAAATCCTTAATTTTTTTTATTAAAATTAACTGTGCCACACTTTTTACAGTACCAAGATTTTTTTGGTATCGATTTTAATTTAACACAGGTCACGTGGAACCACTTGATTTCACAAAAATAGTTACTGCACATCACCATCTTTCGTCCACTGTCTGGCTTTTTACATGTACACCAAAGAGCTTCTTCGTGAACCATTGCATTTTCTTTATCAACTTCTTTTGATGAGGATGGTGTGGCATCTGATACAATTGCGAGTTGTGCTTGTTCAATGCTTGCTGTTTTTGTAAAATATTTACCCAGCAATTCAGGCATTACAATTTTCTCATGAAATAATAAAGCTTTTCCTTTATTTTCAACCCAAAACTCATCGTTGAACTTTATTTTTTCATAAAAAATATTTTGTTTGGTCCAAGCCACAAAATAACAATATTTTGTATGTGTAACAGCCATTTGCATCTGTACTTGGTAATAATAAGCATGCCTATTGTCTAAGTGCAAACCATGCATACTAACATTTTTGGAGCCATTTGGTTTTAAAAAAGATCTCTTTAAATTGACAATTTCTTCTATCGTTGTATCTTTCACACAATATGGACACTTGACTTCAATACAACCCTTGTCGCAACAGTCGCAAGATACCATAAGATCAGGACTAGCTCCAAAAATTGGATTATTAGTATCTACAATTAGCCCAACATCCCACACTTTTAAGTTTCTGTGCTTCGATCTTAAATGAATTGAAACAAAGTTATTCAGTGCTCTTTTTTCATGTTCACAACCATATACAGTATAAATAGACTTGAATTTAATCTTATTAGAATAACATATTCTATTTAACAAACTAACACTGGGCTTTTCAAGTTTAGTATGGCAGACTGATTTAAAATTTGAAGCCGTTATTCTGCCAGCCCTATGTAAAAACCAACTTTTACTTTTGGATTGTTTTCTTGTAATGGTTTCCACCTTATTTATATCAACACTACAATCTATTGTTTTTCCCAGGCTAATTAATTGATTTAAAGACAATTTCACGTTTTCTTCCTTATATATATTTGTTAATATTCCCTTTAAAGGTTTTTTATTGTTTGTGTCTTTATCTATCTTATCCGCATAAGGTTGGAACATTGTCAATACTGCACTTTTCCTTTCCAAATCAAATAGAGCATTTAAAAATTGAACTTTGTCATCTTTGGAAGGCTCACTTAGCTCAACGTGATTTTCAAAGTCTTCTTCCATTGTGTCAAGATTTTCTATAGGACATAATGAATAATCCACCTCAGACACCTTGGCAGGAGTACCAAGGGATGTGCTAGGAAGCATCCAATATGCCTTAGAGTCAGTCACACTGGTGTTCTCATGGTTTCTAACTGCATTTTCAACTTCAAACAGAGTGGCTCCAACATGACTACAAGCCTCTGCAAGACCAGCAACACAATCACAGTGGGCAGACAAAATTTCACCTTCTTTATGAATTACTATCCACACATTCAATGGAGGTAGATTAAGTCGCTGCGAATGCATTACCTAAAACAAAAATAAATTGTTTATACAGAATATCCCAGAATATGTACTGAACATGAAATTAGCAAAACTTACTTGTGAAATAACAAGAATCCTTTCAGAATTGGAAATTTTTTTCACCGCTAATTTCTTCACCCATTTACATAAAAAAAAATTATATGCATCCAAAGATTTATAAGCACGAAACTCTTTTTCAGTAAAAGCACTTTTTTTGTAAACAAGATAGTCTATAATGTCAAAAAACGATGTGTTTGGAAAATCTTGCAGCCTTGTACTACACTGGCTAAATTTTAGAAGATATGGGTCCACTTTATTTGTTAGAATTAATTTTTCTAAATAACGTTCTTTTATTTCCTTTGGAAGAGTATTAAAATAGTTACTTTTATCCATTTTAAAATACAAAACAAACAAAAATCATAAAAATAAAGAAATCAAAAAACTTGGCAGCACCAAACACGTAAAATAACCCTATTGTTTTTCCTCAGGGCGTCTGTCAATGTCATTTGTGACGTCACATGGACTTGCCCTATACCAAAACAAATTGGCGCTGCTGTCGCGCACGGAGCGAATAAACATTGAATAGTATCTTCTCCTGTTCTGTCGGTCATCTTAATATACATTATTTTCATCACTCTGGCAGTGGTGGAAGATTAGGAGTGAAAGCGATTCACGATGGAACCAGTTATAGCCATTTGGTGTTCAAAATATTGTAAGTATTTCATAAATGTATATATTGAAGAGCGAAATATGCAGAAGGTCCTAAGTGCCATTCTGTACATTTTATAGGAGGGACGAAAAACTTCTCTAGTAAAACACAATAACAACTCTTTTTGAAATAAAAGTCTTTATTTACTTGAACATGATTATTTTTCAGAACTATATATGAAAATAAGGTTATTTCAAAGAAAACTAGTTATTTTTGCTCTTGTTTAACAAAAGGGCCTAAGTAACTGAAATGACGCATATCTAAAATAACAAAAGAAAACTAATTTCTACTAAGCAAAGACATTAGGTTAACTATTTTGTGCTAAACAAATGCAGTACATTAACAAACAGGATGGAAAAAAGTTTATTCTTTAACTTTTTCAAGTAGAGCCTCGTAATATGCTTTATTTTTTCCCTTTATGTATTTCCTTAATTTTGACGGCTGGCCAAATCTTTTTTGGCTGAGAAATAATGGAAAGGTCCACATTAAGTCTCTCAAATTTATCAATTTTGACGTGACCTTTAAAAATTTTAACTCGACGATATGGGCATATCTCACTGTAGTTATTTTTAACTTCAACTACTTCTTCATTTATTAGGTCTTTAGTAATCCTTAACATGGCAATTTGTGAAATTCCTAAGTGTTCTGTTGCCAATGTTTCTTTGGCTAAAGCCATCCAATCAAAAAATCTGTCAGTGAGCTTCACTGTGAAAGCAGGTTTCTTGTCTCGCGCTGGCTATTATTTTTATCAAGTCACAGGGAACTTCAAGTTTCTTACGTCTTTTAACTTTTTCTATCCAGCCAAAGTCTCTATCGCAAGAGAGAAATGTATGCCCGCTCTGTGGAAACTTATGGATAATTCCATGAGCTTTTCCTTTTGCCAAAGAGAAACGTAGACTGCTAGAATTCCTTGATTTTTGTTTTGGCCCCCACAGTTGTCCGACCAAAATATGAAAGATGTTTTAGTGGTATTCAGTTGACTGGATACATAATCAAAAATGCATGTACCTATCTCATTACATCTGCGCTTTCTAGTGCTTTTTCATCCCATAAATAAAAAATTCCTGTTCCTTCATCTTCGAGGTGCACTCCGAAGTTGACGCAGTCAAGTTGCCGACTGTAGTACATTTGCGTGTGTGTAAGGGCAGGAATATAGAACTGCTTCTGTAGGTCGTATGAAATAACGCAAGGGTAATCATCCGATTTAGCATTTGTGCAATCCCTTGACATCATATTTTGGGCCGCCTTAGCTTTCTTATGATGCACATCACGTTTTAACTGAACTTCTTTACGCTTATCAGGATCCTGGGCAAGTTTTCATCTCGTTCTTGTACAGGTCACATTTGGAGCAAGTGTCTACCTTAGGATGTCCAAATGAAAGGTTAAAATACTTCTTGAAAATCAAGTTGAACCACTGTCTTGATACTGGTGGTTTAATATTATTTTCTGTGTATTTTATCAAAAACGCGACATGAAGCTTCCGAATGTTCAGTTCTTCAGAAAGGTAATTTTAAGCGCGTTTTTCTCTACCATAGTGACTCTCCCTAGTTGGTAGTGAAGAGATAAAATCAATGATTTTGGGTTTCCAAGTTTGATTTCTTCTAAGACGTTCTCCTTCTCTCCTGTCTTTCATTATCATGACGTCGGATGCAGCCACTTTCTGACAAACTAGCTTGATGCGTTTTTCACCTATATCAAAAGTTTCACAAAAAGTTTTTCTGCAAACTTCTACTTTCGATGATCCAGGAAAAATCAAAAAGTATTATGTGTGCTGTCGCCTACGAAGTTCTGGTGCCTGGTTCGTGCCGTGTCTTCGTCTATTTACAGCTGTCGATTCTACTGAACGCATCAAAAAATTTTATTGATCAGTATATTTAGCAAGCTCCCAAAACTTTTTAAACATAACAACTCTGACATTGAGGGTAATAGAGTTGCACGCAAAGTTACATTTGCAGGACACCTGAAAAAAAAAAAAGAACGGAAGGTCACAATGATTGTTATTAATAAAGATTTCCCCTACTGTGTCTATAGCCAGAGCATGGTGAAATGCTCAGGCAAATTACCCGATCCAATAAAAAAAAAAAGAAGAAGAAGAATGTCTCAGCTGACAATGTTCTCTTTTGTGTAAAGTCACTGTCAATCAATGTTATTTCCCGCCAAAAAATATTTTTCATATTCTAAGAGAAATTAAATCGTACAATTTACAACTCACCTGAGACGGTACTTTCTTTCCAAGCGCAAAAGTATTACTAGCCGTTTTATACGGTTCTCCACTGTTCCTTCGGAGCTGTGCATCTTTAAGAAAATCGCCAGTTGTTGCCCTGCAGCCCTATTCTTGACCACTCGCAAATTTCAAGGTCACTCGTAAAGTCTGACATTACGAATGAAATAGCAAATTGTGTATTCTTGATTATACGCAACGAATTCGAGTACTCGCATAAAACTGCGAGTGGGTATTATCAATCGCAAACTATTTGCGTGTGCGTTTAATGAATTGACTTGTGTCATATGTGTTTAAGATTTAAGATCTATTTTTTTGAATGGATACTTGTATTAGACTTACTAAAAACGTTGAAGATGCGATTATACCATGGTTATACCAGTGCAGACACATAATTCGTTCCTGAATAATAATTAATTTTATATTTTAAGTGAACATGAGCTTGTGCAAAAATTTAGAATTTCAAAAGAATTTCGATTTTTAATAATACACGCTCGCCCTATATGAGATCTCAGATTAAATATAACATATTTCATTTATTTAGTTAATAGTAGGTTTCCGATTTTGTAGGTTTTAGTATCTTTAGGGTTTTTTTGCACCAGGAAGCTGTAACATGGACATTGGTAGAAGTTTATTTATATCAGTTTCCCGGATGCCCTGAAGAAATTAGCAGTGCTTTAAATGAATCAGATTATTGTTAACAAATTTCCCAAGAAATTTTAAAGAGCTAAATGCAGACAGATAATGAAAACTGTCATTCCATGATACAAAATATTTGTATCGTGCTGTCATTCAGCGTGTCATTTTAATATAATTGCAACGTTGCCAAAGTGAAAATGTAGAATATTCGCAAGTAATTGCGAAGGGGTCTCAAGAATCTCATTTTAGGAAGCATGCGTAAATGAACCCTTCGCAATATTGAGTATACGTGTATTTGCGAAGGATGTCAAGAATAGCGCTGGGTCTTTCGTTGAAGTTCCAGTGGAACGCATCCACTAACACTTGGAACGTTTTCACCCATTTATAACTTGAGATTTTGGAAAACAAGCATGTAAGAACTAACGATGTGAGACGATTATCACTTCTTCTAAACTGTTTAATTATGCTCTAAGGTTCAATTGCTTAAAACCACGTTAATTTGCTCCGCGCATAGTCACCACAAAACGCCAAAAAATATTATACTGACGTTATGACATTCCAGCTGATGTGCGTTAATTATGTCATTTGGGCCTGTTTGATTAAAATCTCCGAGCAATTACTAATAGAGGGAGCGTGAAAACGAGTTTGTAGGCGATTGTTGTGTTAGCAACATCTGTAGAGAAAGTGAGGAAGCGGGCACAAGGGGGAAGGTAAACATCCTTCTTGTTCAGTGGCGTATCATTTATCTATAAAAACACACATTGTCCAAACGTTTTAATTGTAAAAAAAACTAAAAAAATTTGCTAATTTTACTATATTTAAAAAGAATACCGTCTTATATGTGTCTAATGCAGGAAATGAAACAAAATCACTGTAACGGTCTAATTTTTTCAATTGAAGAATAAAACCTTAAAATCAATTTTATTATAAATAAATACAGTAGCGACTAGTTTCGGCCTTACAGAAACATCTTCAGGCCTGTATACAATAATCTTTAATTACTATAATAGGTTGGTCACTTACGAATAACATTAAATAGTATAAACCACAAAAATTGATCCATATTGTAGCGTTACAGCATTATAGAATTAAAGCTGTGAAAATAAAAGAGCAGTGCAAACGTAACTAAAAATAAGAAAACTGAGTACGGAATCTACAAGAGATGAGAATGAGCAATTACGAAGCTGATAATGTAGTGGTATAGTCCCCGTCAAAGAAGGTCTAGATATGTTAAAGAGGACGGCGTTTTCTCTGTAAATCTGGAGAATGTAAGGATGAAGGGAAGACGAATCTTGCTGGCTCAGGTGTAGATGAAAGCTTCAGTAAATATCGTCACTTTCGTCTAATTTTTTATTCTCTCTCACCGGCACCGTTTCGGCTTTATCTTCGAAATTCATTTTTAAAAGGAAATAAAAGTAATCATTCATACAAGCATATGATAAAACAATATGAATTTATTATATTTAATAAGCTAATAAACGTTTGTTTCAATGAAAAAAAAAACATATATGGGAATATAAGAAATATATAAATAGATAAGATTAATATCAAAATCAATTTGAAAATACAACAGATAATGAAATGAAATAAATTAATACAAGTACAAATGGAAAGTTAATAACATACCTTCTAAAAGTAACACATTTTAAGTAGATATATGTTTAAAGAGTTTATTCCTGAACATAACTAATCTAACGTTCTTTCCTCTTTTTAATATTATGAGAATTTTTGTAGTTGAATTGAAAATTATAATTTATTTTGGTCCTAATAAAAATTTAAACATAGGTTATCAAAGAGTAAAATACATAATAAAACTTCATAATCTTAAATCGTTATCAAAAATTATTAATGGTAAAACTTCAAACAATAATTAGATTCTTAAACAAATTTCTAGTTTTTGTTTTGCAAAAGACTTTTTTGCCTTCATCGGTTGCCTCTGCCACTTTTCTTTTAGTATGTTATGTTATGTTTCTTTTAGTAGTTTCGAGGAGAAATTTCCTATGGAAACTAGTAGAACCATCAATTGATTGGTAAAATTTTGATATTTTGAGTCTGGTAAGTCTTGTTAAACTTTCTTCTTAGGAAGCTGTAACCTAATGGAGAACAAAAATTTAATGTTAGATCAAAAGCTCTTAATTGAGAATTATATTTGCAAAGGCCGTTTTAATAATATATTCAAAAGTTCTTGGAATCGTTGTTAACAGAAACCTGCAAAAAATATATCATTTTATTCCTAAAATATAAGATATCACACAATGCACATTCATATAATATCATTGTGCTAGAAAAATACTAGGTAGGTACTGAGACAATTAAAAAAAAGTATTTCGAGAAACTCAACTTTTAATGTCATCAATGCACTTAACTTTTTTATTGCTAAATTATTAATACTGTCGTTTTGTGTAGTTCGTTGTGATTTGTATAATATATATTATAAAAACCTATCGTCAAAGTTAATGTGCCAAGTTTTTTTAATAATTATGTCCTTGTTATAGTAAAAACACATTTTTAAAGTTTTCTGGATTTATGCTTTAAATTATTGTACAATTGAACTGACTAATTTTGTGTTTAAGTAAAGGTATATCTCTTTTTTGTTATAACAGTCTTTGTATATTGTTCTAACTTTTAAGATAATCAGAGAAAACATCTTAATATATCCTATTTCACCAACAAAAATGTAGAATAATTAATCTCATATCAAACGAAAAAAGTCATTTTAGGATGTCCTAATAGGTTTTAACTTAAAAACTAAATAAAATGTATATTGCAACTGTGTTTAAATAAATGAATGTTTTTATACCTGACTATAGTACCAGACAAACATTTTTTTAGATAATAATGATCTGCATAACTCAAAATAGTCAAAATCCACATTATTTAAGTTGTTCTAGTATTGTTTTAGCATAACGATGTAAACTCCAATAATAAATATTCACATTTTTTTGGGACGTTTTTTAAGGAAATTAAAAAAAACATGAATAATGTGATATTCTTGTTTAGTATTGTACTATATAATATAGTTCATTAGGTAGTGATTTAGAAGCAAACTATGTTCTATTTATAGAATAAAAAATCACTCATAATATCTAAATATTTATACCTATTTATATTTTGGACAGGAAGACTATTTTATGTTTTTGGCTCTGAATAGTTTTCTTAAGAATTTTTAAACCTTCCTTAGCTCTTTTGGGATATTCCATGCATATCTTAGAAGTTCATTTTGTTTAAACCTAAAACAAATTAAGTACAAAAAATGAAAATTTAAACAATACACAAAATTAGTCTTTTAGATTATTTAAAAAAAAGTGTCAACAAAAAAATGGCTATGCCTTTTTTCTTAAACATTCTTTTTGAAATAAACTTACTTGCTGTTTTAGTATTTTAGTAGCAGATGAATATAGTGTAGAAGTGGTGACAGGATTGATTATTATACTTCTTTCGTCGAAATTGAATTTTTCTTTAATATTTTCCTCCCCTGAGGTCTATAATAAAAATGTTCATTAGCATAACAAGTTATTCAGGTGGTCACTTGTTGAATTCCTATATTTTGGAACCATGTATTTCTTTCTCATATCAAGAAAAGGAAACCTAAAAAAATAACAATAAACTTTACAAAGATGTGATATTAAAATAATAAGTAATTAACCTTTACTATAATCATTATGAGACAGACGGATGAAGACGAACTTAGCTGGAGTTTACTTGCTCTTAATTTTAATTTTTCGATAAGCAAATAAGAAAGTTTAATTGCAAATTAAAGGTGATTGCCTAATGCACCACCTCTGATAATTAGGTTGTGTCTGTACTTACTTATGATATTATCTTGAAGAAGCATTTTCAACAGGCCTTTTACACATAACGCATGTTTTTACCATATTATTAGAGATAATAAATCTTAAATATACATTTACAACCCTTACAACGTTATAAATAATAATATTTTCCGTAAAATACAAATAAGAAATTGACATGTGTCAGAAAGTGTCAGAACTGGCGCTCACAGAACACTTCTGGCGCTGTCAAACTTGGCAACGCTGATTAAATAAGCCAATTACAGAAGAGGTATTTTCCCCCTCGGGGGGAGTAGATGTTGCTAAGAAAATTTAGCGCGGGAAAGGGGGGAAGACTCCCTCTAGTAGTAATTGCTCGGAGATTAAAATCGTAAAATTTGACCATAGGTGGCGTGATCATTGCTATGAAATTTATTTTGCAAGTAAAGAACGGCGGATAGGACCCATAAACGTAATAAAATCAATTTCAAGGAAAATGGCACTTAGGACCTTCTGCATATTTCGCTCTTCATATTTGCTCTTTTTTTGTAAAAGTTTGACCAATGTATTATTATTCTTTGTTTATTGTTTCCTAGGTGATTGTTGGTTGTCATTGTGCGTTTACGGGCAGCATTGTAAATTAGTTGTGTTTATTTTTTGGCCGGTCTTTTTGCATAAATTCAATTACATTCATGTTCCCTTTCAAATAATAAATTTTACTTACTTTAAATATCTTCAAATTTATTTCACACTGTATAATGCGCTTATTTACAATAAAATAATCCAATAATAACAAAATATAATCAACCAATTCACAATACTACCCGTAAATAAACGCACAACGACAACCAACTATCACCTTGGATAAAATAAACAAAAAATGAATCTCATTTTGTCAGAAATATGACAATACACAATTTTTTATCATGTATAATCTTAAAATCCAAACCCTCTGAAAGGCAAACACGCTCAAGGTCGATCAGTTCAAAACAAGCGATTTTCGACTGTATTCAAATTCACTAGCGTCATCAGTTGGCAGTATCTATTTGGCTCTAATGATACTTCCATAAGGTAGTACTACTAGTAGTTCTTTATACAATGGTAGTATGTAGTGTTTTATTATTTTATTTCGATAGCTTTTACAATATCATTACATTCAATCTTGTAAATTAGCAGTTGTCACATTGATTATTCTGATCTTAATTTCTTAACTGGTTCAGTCGTTCAAATTCTTGAGTTTCTTCTTGGTTTATATTTATTTGTGAAAATAAAAGACACTTTAAAAAACGACTATTTATTTAACACAAACAATTTATAAATTAATTTATTCGCTTACAGTAAATGTATTCGAGACACCAGAATAGGGGTATACACCGCCTAAAATAAATTTATAATAACCGTAGTGTCGTATTCTGTAGGTTCCAGCTTTAGCTATACCTTTTCTGATTTCCCAATCAATTGTGGCGTAACTCGTTGCTTTAAATGTTGAAGTACGCTTCCACGTAAATCTAAAAAAAATATATAGAAGTGTGGGAGCTTGTTTCATGCTTAGACTAGGTAATAAAGAAAGGACGCGTAACAAGTATATCGAGCACACGTAGTATTCTGTGCCGATTTTCTAGTAGCCGCCATTATTTTGGTGCTAAGTATTTCGATGACACCAAAGTGTTTGTTCGTGTTTATTTCTGATTTTTGAATTAAGCGATATTTAATAATTGGTTTATTACAATAGTTTATTGTGTGGCATATCAGTGTAAAAGTTATAGCGGCAAGAAAGAAGCAGATATTACGTTTCAAAGGTAAAAGATAAACATCAGTCGTTTCCACTTTATATATTATTCTTATATTTCTCATTTTATTTAGTGTTATACAACTTGGTATTTACATATTGTACATGTCTCACTCCAGAGTAATACATTTTACCCACCAAGTTTGTTTATTTTATGCTTTTTATTGATATTTAAGCAATTAATGATAATGACCAAACATGTAATTTTTTTCCAGTGGCGTGTCGTACAATTCTAAATATTAACTTTTATTAAATTCTAATTTACTTTTGCTTCTTATTTAATTGCAGCAATGTTTATTTGTTGTTTTATTTTAGATTTCCTGTGGATCCAACAAAAAAATCTTTGGATTCAGGCAACGAAAATTGCAAATTGGATGCCTACGCCAAAAGACAAAACATTTTGAAAGAAATTTTTTTTATGGGACGGACTGTAAAAGACGTTTACTATATTTCCTGAATTCTCTAAATACATGCATCCGAAGAAGGTTCGTATACTAATTAACATAATTAAACATATATATTTTTTTAATTACTTTTCATTATTATGTTATGAACTTTTAAGAATTTAGCAACCCCTTTGTGTATAATTCAAAACATTACCGTAATAATTGATTGTTTGTAGTTCTTAAAAAGAAGAGCATTGTATTTGGAAGCTGAGCTAGATCCTTTAAATAGGACTTCAAATAAGGCATCTATCCTAGAAAGCCCTAGCATAAAATGGCTTAGAAGACAACTTTTACAACAGATAGAAAAAAATAAAGAAAAGAACGAGACAAATCAAAGTTTTTAAACAAAAAGTTAAAAGATATAAAAAAAGAGTTGTTTGCTAAAACTTCTTCTTATTGTACCAAATTAGTATTAGTTAAGAGTCAGTAATAAATTTATCTTCATTTATGTATAATTTTTCTTACTAGCTTAATTTAATAATATCTAGATAGCACACTACATCTTAAAGACGCCCAGTTCATGTCTTACTTTCGTCCAAACGTCCTGGTACGTAAAACGGACGGTTTAAAACGTCTTAGCTGGGATGTTTTTAGGACGTTTTAAATATGTCGGTAATGTGGACGTTCAACTCTTTTCGCTATATTTGAATATGGCTCCACGACAGCGTTCTTGGCGCTGCCTGTAACGCATGTCGATCGTCATTCGTCATTGGCTGATTGGATAGCCTCGCGCGCGCGTATCGAGTCGTGTTCTTCGTCTAGCTGCCTTCTTCTCGGGACAGCCATAATATCTTTAGCTTGTCTTTTTATATTATTTATTTGCCATTATTGGAACTGTGGTATACCGGAACTAGTAAACTTTATCATTTAACAAAATTATATGCTACGGGAACATTAGTTATAGACGCTTTGGCTAAAATTAATACCATAAAAGAGATTTTTAAATCAACCAAACTAGAAAAAGTTGGATTTCCGAGAATAGTTGCTCATAACGTCACGAACGTCGTGAACAAACGTATTAAAAATGTCTAATAACATAAATACAGGTTTGTTTTTTTAATTCCAACATGTTACGCCTTTGGTCGAATATCGTTGGTGTCAGAATGGAACAAAATTTTCAGCGGCAATATGAATCCTCTCTATATTACCTAGTCTAAGGTTTCATGATCTCATCAATAAAATCAGAAGAATTTTTTTGACAGTGACCTTAAAATATAAGTCATTAATAATTAGGCATTCCAACAACCTGTCAAAATGCCTGACAAGTGAGAACTGACAGTTTACATATAGCAACCCTGTGGGCCTGTTGTCAATGATACATATATTTTTTTACATAACATTTTTTAAAATAACTTAATTTAAATTATATAAAAACATTTTCATATCGTCAATCTTCAAATATAACTTCAAACAAATCAAAGTACGACTCTAGGTCGCTATTTTGATTACAAGTTTCCGTCAGTCAGGTATCGCCACATACTTTGATTTTCGGTATCGCTAAGTGCGTCCATCTGTCATATCGCAAAATAGTGTTTAAATAGTCTACTTCATCCTATTTCGATGCTGGCAACCTAGGTTGCCAAAGATATTACAGAGATATTGCAAATTTCTATAACGCCCGCCACTAATAGTGACAACGTAATAAGAGTCAAATAAATTCCATGCTAAAATCAGACTTAATTAGTTTAGTCAAAGAATACCCACCCAAGAAGCGAAACTGAATGAGTTTTCGTATGTACCAAAGCAAGGGAACTTAATACACTGGGAAACGTATAAAAATTAATCAGTTTTTGTCGTTTGGTTCATAAGAATTAAACACATACTAAAGTAACAATGACAAAAAAATCTTACTATGTTCATTATGTCAAATATATTATTTTAATAACGAAATAAGTACTGTATGAAACAGTCATTACACAATAGCGTAAGTTGATAACGGTCATTCTGCAAATAGGAAATTTTGAGAACAATTATGGAACAGTGGTGCAAGGACTATTCACTGTCTATCAATCCCAAGAAGACAGAAATAATCCTTTTCACAAGGAAATGATGAAAATGGAATTAAAACCTACAGATCTCCTAAACACAAAACAAAACTTTGCAACAGAGGTGAAGTATCTAGGTAACACCTTTGACAACAAGTTAACATGGAACTCACAATTAGAAAACAGAGTCAAAAGAGCATACATTACTTATAAACAATGCCACCAAACCGTTGGGCGCACCTGGGGTTTCTTTCCCAGAGTCGTCACATGGACTTACATGGCCATCATACGACCTATGCTAACATACGGTGCAGTTGTCTGTGGTACCGAAAATCCAAAAATTGACAACTATTCGCAAAATAGAACAAATTCGAATAACAGCATGTCTCAACATAACAGGAATTATGAAAACCACACCAACCAGAGTCATGGAAGTCGTTCTTAGTCTCACTTCCCGTAATATTTACATCAAGGAGGTTGCTCTGATGACAATGACACGCCTATGCACGGTTGGAATAGAATCTGACGTACGATCTGGTGAGGCGAGTGAGGTGAGTCGTTTTGGCAAAAGGCGCTCGATACGCTCCAACTGCTTCAAGCAAACATGAACCTTATCTCACCGAGTTATATCTTCCATAAACCATATGAAGTTATAACAGAACAAATAGAAGAGCCTGAAGTGGCAGGTACGATACATATCTACACAGACGGTTCTAAAACAAAACAATGCTCAGGGTGTGGAATATTCTCATATTCCTTAAACCTCAATATAAACTGTGCAATAGTGTGCAATAGTGCCAATGTAGTTCACAGAGCTCACGGAGGTTCTCATAGCAGCAAAAGAAATCGCTGATAGGAACATACTCATCCATGCAGATAGCAGAAAAGCACTACTTACCCTGAATAGATTACGAATTTAGTTAGGGTTAGTACTAGAATGTCACGAAGCTTTGGCAAGGGTATCCATCCAAGATGGACTAAAAGGTGACGCAAC
This sequence comes from Psylliodes chrysocephalus, assembly GCA_927349885.1. NCBI lineage: Eukaryota > Metazoa > Arthropoda > Insecta > Coleoptera > Chrysomelidae > Psylliodes > Psylliodes chrysocephalus. The sequence continues at coordinate 87,937,925 of OV651813.1, forward strand.
AACGAAAGGTTGCCTTATTGCTGATTCACTAGCCAAAATGGCGGCCAACCAAATACTTTTTGGACCTGGCTTCTATTGAACTGACAACATCGGTAGTGACAGACCTAAATAAAGAATATTCTCTTGTGAAATTGAAGGAAAGATGGGATAAAACAAGAATCTGCTGAGTTACCAGGAAGATTTTAAGTTATCCTGACAACACTACAACAAACAAATACTTGACTATGATTAGACAGAATCTGCGTCTGATCACAGGCATTCTGACTAGTCATTTCCAAGTACGAAAGCATCTCCATATCATGGAACTGTCAGAATTTGCACCCTGCAGGGGGTGCAAACAAAAAGATGAAACCATTGAACATATCCTCTACGATTGCCAGTCGCTCTCATTTATTAAACGATTTGGTTTCGGCGAGTATTGGCTAACACCGGCCGATATAAGAGAAGCACCTCTTGGCGACGTTGTCAACTACAATAAATGTGTAGGCTGGGTCATGAGATAGAAGGTGCCTATCATTTTCTGATGATACACAATGGGCATAGTGAGGCCTAAGTGCCGTGGGGTAACCCACCCTATACACGTTACATATCCAGAAGTATTGTAGGTAGCTGTAAATGCATTTCGATTGCATCCTGATAGCAGCGACTTGGTTTCTCGAAGTGAGTTTGTCATATCTTTTAATTATTGTTTTTTATTATTGTTTATTTACTGTTTTAATTTGAATGGTTTGAAAAACAAAAAAAATAACATTTAAATAAAAGATTAAAAAATTAAACGATGCATAATACGTAGGCGTAAATTATCATTATAGATAATACTGATTTAGAAATTAAAACAAAACATTGACAGCCAGATGCAAGACCGTTCAATAAAATTTACGTATAACGCAATGTATTTTTTTTTCCTGTAATTTAAATTTTAAAACTATCTAATTTTTAATTACTACTTAGTTAAATACAACTACTTAACTATACTGCAATTTTCACAAAACGCTAATACTAATATACCAAACGTTGCTCTGGTTACTCTACATAAATTGACAGCTATATTTGACGTTAAACCACCTCTAAAACACTGACAAAACTTGGCAGTTTTTTGTCCACGAATCGCCCATTTAGTTTCGCTTCTTGGGTAGGTATTCTTTGGTTTAGTTAACAAGTGCTTTTTGAGTCAAACTTAGCATATATATGATTTTTAAAAAAATTCAAGAGCCACTTGCAGAAATTGCAAAAGTTATAAACAGTTAACTGAAAAAAAATTGGAAATATCTCAAAAACAGTTTGACATTTTCCAAATTTGAAAAAACATTCAAAAAGAGGAGGACATTTCCTTAAAAAAAAGTTCTGTAGGACCAATATTTATAATTTTTCTAGAGGGTTGAAAATACGGCCGAAAACGAAGACTCTGGTTTGGGTAAGCTTCGCCCAATGAATACATATTATTTAAACTTAGTGTTAGGAAAGCGAGCCGTAGATTTGGAGTACCCCGAACCATAATCCAAGATAAGTTAAAAGGAAGATCTTTGGAAAATGTAACGAGAAAAACAGGACCGCCTCCCATTTTGACAAGAGAAGGAGAGCAGAAAATCGCTAACTGGTTGCTAGAGATGCCGAGAAACTCCATCTCTTCAAAAATAAATGACCTGGTCAGAAGTGGTATCTGAACTTCCTTAAGCATATCCTCAGGTTTCACTTAGGGAGGCAGAATGTATTAATAAAGCACGTGCCTTAGTTACTGAAAAGTCAATAAAAAAATGGTTTGATCACTTAAAAATTTACTGGGAAAGCAATAATCTAGAGGAGGTTATGAAAGACTCAAGAAGAGTATTAAATGGGGATGAGGCCGGCTTTTCTCTTTGCCCAAAAACGGGCAAATTTCTCGCACCGAAAAGCTGGAAGAACCTATATATCATAACTAGCGGCAAAGAGAAAGAGAACATAACCGTATTTTTACGACTTTTACGACTATGTGGCAAACGATTTTAATAAATGGCTTATTCAAAAGGAAATTCCAAAACCCGTTATTGTGTTTCTAGATTGCCACAAAAGTCACATGTCACATCCACTTAGTGAGTTTTGTGATGCCAATTGCATTATTATGTATGCACTTCCACCCAATACTACACACTTGCTGCAACCTGCGGATGTAAGCGTCTTTAACCCCCTAAAGCAGGAGTGGAAATCTACTGTCAGAAATTGGCTAAGTCTCCCAGAAAATGTTAACTCATGTGTAAATAAACTGAATTTCTGCAATCTCTTTTAAAAATCATTGGAAGGAACTAACACAATTAGCCATATTAAACAGGGATCCCGCAAATGTGAGCTATGGCCGCCCTTGATCCAGAAAGTGGTGATTATACCAAATGCGTCAGAAACACATTGGAAAATAAATTGCCAAAACCTATTTCTCAATCAGTAGAATCTGTTGATGATACCAGTACAACGCATTTATAAATTGCAATAAAGGTTCTAAATAAAATTGAAGGAAAACTGTATGATTACGGAATTAATGTCCAAATCATTTATAATGAAATAAATGAGTTAAGACCGAAACCACAAGAGATTCCAGTTGGCACTATGATTCCTTTAGATGCTTTGACAATCTGTCCCATTCAGGATAATTATCCTTGAAAATTCTGATGATTCTGAAGAAGTGATAGAAATAATAAGTAGTACTCAAAATGATGACCTATTACAAGATTCAGTTTTAGGAAATCTTGAAAGGTATGAAATAACAGAAGAACAAGGACAGACTATTATAAACAATACTTAGGGCAATACTAATATTAATGACATAATTACAGACTGTAACATGACAAAGAAACCAAATAAGGTGAAAGATAATGAACTTCAAAAAACTAATAATGTACTCCCAGACGAACTTCCAGGTTCTGTTGTATCGAAAGAACAAAAAAAAATCTAATTAGTGAATCAGAAGAAGGCAACAAACTATCACAGGCCAGACTAGCAGAACCCCCTAAAGACCTTCCTAAAGAAATAGTAGCCAATAATAAGACTGAAAAAATAACAGATCAAGAAAGTGTACCTAAAGAAGATAAGACTAAAGAAAATAGGGATAAAATAATAGATCAAGAAAGTGTACCTAAATAATATAAGATTAATGAAAATGGAGGTAAGCTAGATCAAGAAAGGGTACCTAAAGAATATACCCAGCTAGCACATAACGTTGCCAAGACTTTCGGCGATGTTGCATTAAGGGAACGTAATAACATTACTATACAACTTAAATCCAACGTTCATGAGAAGTTGTTGAGGGAAATCAAAACCTCGCAAAACTTCTATTTGTTATTTACCTAGTTAACGTACCTGTTATGTTAACACAACGTAATAAAGTAATTTGCTAAAAAGAACAAGAACTGTTTATGTCAATTGTCACTTGCCAATGTTTCTTGTCATATGTCATGTTTGTTTTTTTTAATTTGCAGAATTTCTTTTATAATTATTATTAAAAACATTTGAGTAGAAGTGGTAAGGATCCTCTATAAAATAGAAAACTATTTTCTGAACCAATTTCTTCGTTTTAGATTACAATGCCTGTTGTAAATTTTATCAAAATGTCCGGGAATATTTGGATCATATTTTTGTAGTTTTCGACAGAATGAGCTGGAGCTAGTTTATAGAATTATAAAAATGTCCGGAAATATCTGATAACTTTGTTAGAAGCTAGATGAAGGACTTGGTTTATGAAATTATAAAATGAGGACCTCTAAATACTTGAAATACCTTATGAAAGAGATATACAAAACTAAGTTGCCACGTTACTGGCCTATTTAAGGATGTAAGTGGTGGCAGTAATTCCTTTTTCCCTAGCTGGCTCTTAAAATTTAATGATTCGGAGAGTGAAGGTATTAATAAAAGTATATCTAACTGTGATTTGATATAATATCTCTTTAAGCTTATGCACAATTTACCCTGTGGTTTATAATCCCCTACAAATGGTTATTAAAGCTGTTAATGTGTTGATGGTATTAACGATACGATACAATTTATCTTATGGTCCCCCTTTTAGTACTAGAAGGTGCACAGGTGAGTTTACTTGTTTAATTTTTCAAGTTTATCTTAGGAATTATTTTAGGAATTTATCAAAACGAGCCACTACTTCTAAATTTGGAGAAATACTTGTGGCTGAGAAGTTATAAATCTTACTGCAATCAAACTGGTGATCGTTCAGGATGCGGTAATAACTGATGATGGCTTCTGGAGGTGCCAAAGCCTCAGCAAGGGGCTGCAAGTGAATCATAACTATATAAATTGAGATTCCTATGCATGTCGCTAACATGTGTGTTTTAGGTAATATTTCAGTTCAACAAAAGACCCACTAAGTTATTAGATATATAATTATTCATAAGATAATTACAGTAAATGATAAATAAAGGCCTAAAATAAAATAACACTATTGGTATGTGATTTTAGGGGAGCATGGAGAGGTTGAACTTATCACAGATTTAGGGGCCCTTCTTTTACAAGAAACAAAATCCACAATAGGTGATTCCACTTTACTAAGAACGTAACAAACTTCTGGGTAATAATATACTTAATCGAACTAAAAATACATTTTAAAAATATTGTATTTTAGATTTCCTTTGTACCTGAAAACATTCTAAGAATTTTAGAAGCAAAATAAATACTACAGACTTGTCTAAAGAAGAATAGCTATATGACATCTGAAGTTTTATAAAAAGTGAACCTACATGGTACGTCTATATTAAAAAAAACAACATCAGATTCAAGCAAGTGCCAAACTAGAAGAAAATTTGAGAAAAATCACAGAAGATGCCCTCGAGCATACATCAGAATATCTTGCTAAAAAACATGAGTTGTTTTTTTTTATAAAATCTTCATACTAACTTGGAAATCCATAATTATGCATAAAATTTGTGAAATTCTAAAAAAAAATTAGAGGTTTTATTTAAAACAACAAAGTAAGACAAAATTACCTAAAAATAAGTGCAACGATTTAAACTTGAGTATATTTTTTACGTTCTATATAATTTCCTTCAATAATAGTTAAACAAGTAGGTCAATCTCTTTTTTATTCAATATGTAGTTAGAATAAAATAATTTTTGCTCACCTTTGTATAAATAATAAACTAACAAAATAAAAATATATAAATATCTATACAAAAAAAAAAGTTAAAAGGTTTGATTTTAAAAAGATGATATATCTCTGTGAGTACAGGTAAGCAATCTGGAACCTCAGCTATCTCATGATATATACCTAAGTCATTGTTGCAATCATCTATTATTCACAGATCTAGTTTTTTTGCATCATACAATTGCCATCTTGAAACGTACCTTATATAAATATACTTTTGTACAATCGTTCACTGTTTAAGCTTCTAGTGAACCTTTGCAATATTGATACCTTATTATTACTATTAAGCAAATTTTGTCCAATCGTTCAGTGCTTTATAGGTGGCTTCTACTATACATGTGTAACTGCATTTGTGATATACCTACCTCTACTTTTGTGATATTACTACTTGATTTCAAGAACATTTTAATAATAAATTTATATAAATATTTTGTTTTATTTGAAATTTCCATGTCTCGATTGAGTTTTTACTATACCTCAATTTCAGCCTCTCCGTATTACATTACACAAAGAACAATGTAGTGTGTCCATGGATGGACTTAATTATACTTGTAAAAATATTTATTTTAAATTAAAAAAAGTTATTTTTCATAATTTCTTAATGTGAATCGAATTTATTTAACAAGTAAATTATGAAGAATTACTTTTTTAATTTAAAATAAATATTTTCACAAGTATAGTTAAGTCCATCCGTGGACACACTGTATAATGCAGTAGAACTAATTCACATTATAACATCTATAGAAAGTTTCAGAGCAACTTTCAGGGTAAGTACCGTAAAAGTGCTAGTGTGATGTTTTCCGAACTTCACTTTTTAACTTCTGTGAGATGTGCTATAAAAGTCTTGCCGTTGCGGACATTCGGTGGTTGCAGGGATATTAGGATTACATTAAAAGTACATTGCATGTGAGCTTAAAGAGCCTAAAATTGCAGCTTATTAACGTAGATGGGATGTTTTTGTGCTAGCTGGGTAAGATTTTAATGAAAATAGGGATAAACTAGATTAAAAAAGTGTACCTGAAGAAGATAAAGATCAAGAAAATAGGGATAAAATAATAAATCAAGAAAATGTACCTAAGACTAATGACGAGTATTAGAAATTAAAAATTAAAAAAAAACGACTTTAAAACCCTGCAGATGCCATCACCACATCTTAACCAAATTTAATTGAGACCACCCCCTTACTAACAAAAAAAGAATCATATAAATCGGACAAGGTGGTAAAGCATTATCGCTAAACATACATAAAAAATGAAGAGTTTGAGGATTTTCTCATGGACCCAATTATTAGATTTTGAATAAATTTATATGGGACTACCCCTGAAGTACCCCCTTTCTAACAAAAAAGAATCATTGAACATACATAAAAAAAATATTGCGACGAATTGAGAACTTCCTCCTTTTTGAAGTCGGTTAAAAATAGGGATAAACTAGATCAAGAAAGTGTACCTAAAGAAGATAAGAATGAAGAAAATAAGGGTAAAATAATAGACTAAGAAAATGTACCTCTTCAAACTCCTTGTTCAGAAAAGACCCTTTCAGAAAATATTACAAATCCTTTTAAAAATCATTCGCGTTTTCCAGAAGCTATTAAAAAATCGCAAAATAGGGCGCCAAAGGAAAAGTTACCTAATGCGATATCCTCCCAAACTTAGCGAGATTACTATTCAAATAAAGAAAGACAAAAATGGAGAAACTAGAACAAATAAAATTTACAAAGGAGCAGAGAGCAGCAAATCAGAAGCAAAAAGAAATAAAAAAGAAGGCAACTAAGAAGGTCTAGATACGGCAACGAAAATTCGTTAAAAGATGCTAATAAAACTCCCAGTGAAACTCTTACCACAGAAAAGGAACATTTAAAATGTACCTTATGCGAGGAGGATCTTATCAGTGACGCAGACGATGATCTTGAATAAATGTAATATTTTAAAGTTCCAGTTAAAAATGTTATTTTAATTGTGTGACATCCTGTATAAAATAGTATTCGATTAATTTAAATTCAATTATCGCCGCACGCAATATTCCTAAGAAAGGGAAATTTCGTGAAGTGAGAGTACAGTAAAGCAGACAATATCGCCATTAGGTCTTGAAATTTCATTTCCCGATATTATCTCTTAGTATCTACTAGTGTTCGGCTGTACAAGTAGTGAGTAAAAAAAAGTATAATGTCGTTATAAAAATATCTTAATAGAAATTATATTTCAACCTGTTGTTAGTTATAAGTTTATTATTTTTATATGTTTTTATAATTCATTTAGGTTACTGGAATTGCACAGTGTTTATAGTAATTAGTTTTTATTATATCTTGATTTTATTTTAAAAAGTAGATGTTTCAAATTTAATTTATATCTCATACCAGAGCCACGTGAAAAACAGAATTTATTTTTTGTTTAGAAAACGAAGAGAAGCAGCTAGAACTAAAACGACAACTAGAACTAGAATTAACATTTATACCTAAACTTCAAAATCTATATCTTCCATCTTGGACACTAGAGATAACTGAAGCTGTTGTCTGAAAGCAGAAATATAGAAAGAACGAGATTTGGTGTTCGTGCTCGAGAAGCAGAATTACAGAAGTTTTACTGTATCCCAAGGAAGTTGCCATCCAAACCAATATAGTGGCTAATTTTGTTAAGATATGAAATCGCTGCGATAAAGGACTATACTATAAGTGTGATTTGTGCACATAAAAATATGTTTTTATTGGTTCATATTTTAAAAAGTTTTTTTTTTGTTTAACCAAAGAAGTTTTGTTTAATTTGTATTTTATATTTTTGTGATAAATAAATATTGACTTCTGACTTTTTACATTTGAATCTTTTTTACTGATTAATTTACCAATCTCACAATTTTCTGAATCTTTATCCAAAAATATGGGTGGCCACATAATCGGGTTTGTTCCGTCTACCGGTCGAAAAGTGGATCATCTTCAAAAGTACTCTTTTATAAATTTAAGTATATTTAAAAACTACAAACCATTTAAAAGTATTTCTGATAATTGGTAACTATTTTATATATTCCAGCCTATTCGGTAATAATAACAAAACAATAAAAATATTAATAATTCTCTATCGGACATAGAAGTCAGAAAATGTCTTAAGTGGCCGACAACCGACGCAGTCACGCAAATCTGAGATTTTTTCTTTTTTGAAGCAATTTTTGAAAGGTCTCAAAAGAGATTCCCATTGGAAAAATTAAAAAATTGTTTTTTTTTTAACTTTGTTATTAACAATTTACTTAGGTTAAAAATTAAAAATCATGATTAATCCTTGAAAAAAAAATTATATTTTCCTACGACCACCTAGGAAAGTAACACATATCACACTATATAGTCCTATAGTCCTATGGAAAGTGCCCTATATCACACGCGTATGAATAAGAATTTACTTTCCACCCGTGTACGAATATGCTACTTTCCGCATTAGCTGTCACAAAATGTCAAATGCGTCATTTCTATTTTGATCTACGTAATGTCCATATTAATACCAAAATCGATATGATTGTTAAATTATTGAAATTGTTGTAAATTAGATCCTAGATATTTATCTTTATCAATTATTAAAATAATTTTAAAATAACTAAGTTATGTTTTCTTTTTATTCTTGTTAAGCACATAACCGATTAGATCATTCTATTGACGCAAAGCCTATTAGCTCAGGTGGTTAGACTATCGACTTTGCCATTTGAGACCTTGCGAGCGACCGCGTTTAAATCCTTTCGGAGGCAGAATTTTTTTTTTTTTTATTTTTTTTTGGTTTTTTTAGTTTTATTTCGTTTAGAAAATACGATTATTGTTGATTATTTTTTTAAATACATTTTAATTATTATAATAGTAACCTTTTTTGATGAAATTATTTTGTGGTCGTAGGAAAAATATTGTACATCACTTGTGTGAAAAGCGATTTTCCACACTCGTGTGATAGTCGCACTCGGCTTGTGCCTCGTGCGACAATATTTCCCACTTGAGTGAAAAATGTCACTTTCCACACTCGTAATGTAATATACTATTTTATATTACTATTGATCCGTTTTTTATCATTAGAAGCCACATGGAAATTATTTTTTAAAATTTTTTATTTCCTATTGTTTAAAAAATGCGTTGTTTATAAGATAATTTAATTTCTTTTTGTAATCTATCATAAACCCGGCGGTCGGCAGAAAAGGGTCGTTCAATCATATTCTAAGGTTCAATCAGTGGGTTAACTATTTGGATGGGCAGATTATCGAACACCGTTGAGGAATGCAGTCGATTTCTTTTGTTAAGACTGTGTTATTCCATTTGTTTCAATATTTATTATTTTTGTAACATTATTTTAATATTAATAAACTTCATACGTAAAATAAACATTAAATTATTTTTAAATTATTTGTGTAGTTTGCATTTTTTAGAAACGTAATCTTTGATGCAAATTATGATTAAAAAAAATCATTCCTTAAAAAAATTTTTTTATTGCTTAAAAACGGTTTTGTTAATTAACAAATTTTTTTTACCACTTCTAATTATTATTAAGGAAATACTTTTTTTTTAATAATAATTTATCTTTCTCTTTGATAACTAAAAAAAAATTGTTTATATTTTAATTTTCATTATTTATTTAATAAACAGTTTGTTGTAAACAATTAAAATTTTTTTGATATATTTTTTATTTTTCTACATGATGAAACAAAAACAACCATATATTATAGTTTTATAACTCTGCTGTTATAACTATAACTATAGCTGTAACTCTACCATTCTCACCAGGTTTCGTCTTTTAAATTAATATAACTTATAATCTAATTAAGATACGATGAAAAAACTTAAGACTTTAATAATTAAAGAACAAATTAAGCTCAACAGCGGCACGGGTAGCGAGAGGATGTCCACAGGGTGGAGTGCTGTCTCCACTCCTGTGGAACCTTGTAGTGGGCGGGATGCTTAGGGCTCTCAAAGATAAGGGACATAGAACCCTGGGATATGCCGATGATCTAGTGATCATGGCACAGGGAAAATACAACACTATAGTAAGAGATCGAATGAAATATAGTAACAAAATGGACAGAGGCGGAAGGACTAAACATTAGCCCAAACAAATCTGACATAATTGCATTCACCTGCAGGAGAAAATTGGAGGGACTAGGGCCTCTAAACCTAAGAGGTGCAAGCATCCAGCTTAAGGGGGAGGTAAAATATCTCGGGGTTATGATTGACTCGAGACTTACCTGGAACCAGCATCTAGAAAGAACCACAAGGAGAGCGGAAACCTCATTAATGATGGCAAGGCGATCCTTTAGAAAAAAAAATGGGGGTTAAAACCAGACATGGTATACTGGCTTTATAACATGGTGGTGAGACCCATAATAACATACGCAGCTTTGGTGTGGTGGCCAAAGACACAGCAAAGGAAAGCAATAACGAGGCTAAGCAAGATACAAAAACTTGCCTGCCTCGGAATAACGGGGGCAATGAAAACAACCCCCACTGCTGCAATGGAAGCACTAATAGGACTCCCACCTCTTCACTATGTGATACAAGGGGAGGCAAGATTAGGTGCTTACAGATTAGGGAATACACTGGGAAATCTTGACATTAGGTCAGGTCACATGAGTATCTCAAGGTTAGTGACAGGAGACGTGCTAGACATGAGATCAGACCACATAACCAAGAGGTACTCTTTTAATACTCCTTTTGAGGTTTTAATACAGGAAAGAGCGGAGATCACCATAAGGGAGCCCAATGCCCAATGACGGGAACAAACCTGGTATATAGACGGGTCTAAGACTGCGGAAGGCACTGCGGCAGGAGTATTCTCCAAAAACCCTGATACTAACCATAGCTATGGTATAGGAATACATTCCTCGGCATTTCAGGCCAAGGTATACGCAATTTTGCAATGTGCAAAAACGAACAATGAAAGAGCTGTCGAAAATCAGCATATTCAAATAATGTCAGACAGCCAAGCGGCACTTCAGGCCATATCGAGTCAGAAAGTTACGTCGAGGCTGGTATGGGAATGCATCGAAGAACTAAGAACACTGGCAGACCGAAATAAAGTAAAACTATTTTGGGTGCCAGATAACAAAGGGATCGAAGGCAACGAAAAGGCTGACGAACTTGAAAAAAGAGGGTCAGAAGAAACACCGGAACCAGACACAAACCCAGGAGTACCAAAAAGTACAGTCCGGGGTTTTATAAATGACTGGATTCGGGGACAACATATCAACTATTGGGGAAGCACCCCAAAACAGGCACATGGAAAAGCCTTCATAGGCAGACCATGTTCCAAAAGAACTGGAGAACTACTCTTAATGAATAGGAACCAGTTGAAAGTGATAACAGGGTTCATGACTGGGCACGCCCCAGTAAAGGGACACTTGAACAAAATTGGCATGTACAATGGGGAACTCATGTGCCGACTATGTCACAAGAAACCAGAAACGGCCAAACACATACTGTGCGAATGCGAAGCTCTAGATCGCAAAAGACAGGCTCTTTTTGGACAACCCCAGGTTGATCTAACAACGTATAGAACCCACTCACCCAAGGATCTGTACAAACTTGTACAAGGTACAAAGGTGATAGAGTGGGTGCTATGAACTAACATGGGGTAAAACACAATAAGCCAATAGGCTTCAGTGTTATTCGGAGACACATAGTCAGACGAGCCCAGGAGAGAGAGAAAAAAAAAGCAATGAAAAATTTTTTTAAGGAACGATTTTTTTAAAATCATAATTAAATCAAAGATTAGGTTTCAAAAAAAAAACATTTTTATGTGTCTTCTAAAGATAAAAAAACGAATCAATAGTACCTAATATAAAAAATATATTTTTTTTCAATTAATTAATTATTAATTATTAACCTAAGTAAATTGTTAATAAAAAAGTGAAAAATAACAATTTTTTTAATTTTTCCAACGAGAATCTCTTATGAGACCGTTCCAACATTGCTCCAAAAAAGAAAAAAATTTCAGATTTTTTATTTAACAATTATCGCACTTGCAATGTTAATGTTCAAGTAGGAAAATATTGTTAACTAATGCATTATTAATAGAAAAATCGCGATAAAAATTTTTTGACAGCGGATTATTGTTCATTTAACTATCCAGTAAATGCTTGAATTTCAATTCGTAATTTTCATATTTAATATGTTTAAAAAATATTTATTCATTAAAAGTTCACAGTGGGCCGAACTTGCGCGAACCAGAGTCTCCGTTTTCGGCCGTATTTTCAACCCTTTGGGAAAATTAAAAATATTGGTCCTACAGTTTCATGTGATGAAACTTTTTTTTTGGAAATTTCCTCCTCTTTTTGAATATTTTCTCAAATTTGTAAAATGTCAAATAGTTTTTAAGATATTTTTAAAAAAACAAACCCAATTTTTTGTTCAGTTAATTGTTTATAACTTTCACAATTTTTGCAAGCGGCTCTTGATTTTTTTTCATCTACACGCTATTCCGAATCGAATGACATCTCGTTCATATTTTTCGGAGGCGGAGAAAATTGTTTAACTCAAAAAGCACTTGTTAACTAGACTATATTACAAACCTGAAGTTTAGACATTAGAATCCTTGTCCTTATACTTATTTCTCACCTCAATTTAAAAACTTTAAATTATAGTTCATCTTTGTTGTTGTCTATAATAGTACATAATATGGAAAAGGTGTAATAAATGGCCAGTTTAGGTGATCTAGATGATGGTAATATTAAATATATATAATATTAGAAAATTTCGAATTTGATACGAATGTTGGTGAGCGCACCTAAAAGCTATAAACTCGGCACTATTTGCTGCCCTTAGAAGGGACTGGCACTATCTTTAATAAAGTCAGTTTTAAAACTTAAACGATCTGCGTATGCTCAGATGTCAATATAAGAGCGGCGTTAATAGTGAACTTGTAAAATATCTCTATTAATTTAATATTTTCTACTCTGCTATGTTTGCCACGTAATGCAAAGTTAACTGAAGGGTGACAAGTGTTTGACGATACGGTATGGAGGACGGTATGTTGTGCGCCTGAGTCACTACAATGCTTTCCTCCTTTTTGAAAGAAATAGTAAGTTTAGAAAGGTAAAAAATTTGGATATAGAACTTTGTTGAAGTCTTCTTTGTGTGTCTTCTTGAATGTGATTTGTAAGAGTGTGTTTGCTAGTGCCTATCAGTTTTGTTAGCATTAGTAATTGCTAGGTATCTGATAGCATCTACTAAGAAAGATAGAAGACTCTTAACTTCTATATCAGACAGGTGCGGAGGATTGCGACTAAATATGGATCGGCCGTAATTTTTTTGGTGCCAGAGTAGTCATTTGTGTATTTTAAACTTCTTTACGAAAAGGTAATTAAAGACAGTGTTAATATTAAGTGATTACAATGGCAGTATGTTTAGCTTATGGCTATAAAAGTCGAAGTAAAAAAAGGGAAGAACGAAATACATTTAACGAGCAAAATAGACTAGAAAAGTAAATAACACAACTGTGAAACTAAAAATATTTTGTATACTAGTTCCTATTTTCAATACATCATATTAAGCTTGATTGTGATATAATTTAAAGAATAACATCAAAATTTGAGGAAATAATAGTATGGCTAATATTTTATTCTATAAGAAAATGTTCTTGTTTAGCCTGTTTAACCTGTTTATCTGTATTTCTATAAATTCACTCCTTTGATTTAGAAGACCTATTGAACCTGTCTGTATAGATTATTAAAATTTGAACACTTGTAATTTTTATCAAATATTTTAAAATATGCACCAGTGCGCCATTTTACCCAGCCCCTATCCCCGTCAGATTCATGATGCGAACAAAATATTGTATTGTTTAGACAGTATGAGGGTGAGTCTATATTGGATTACTGGGTACATGAGTTATTCATAGCTCTTACTTTGTTTCCCAATTAGCATCTGTAGCAACCACTTTCCAATTATCACCGTCCTTCATCTCGATGGCTAAAAATGTATTTTCTTGTAAATTGTTATTTCTGGGATGACCAGCTATCTAAAATGCCACATAGTTTTAAAATCATAAAGTTATAATATGTAACTATTTTCCAGTACTATACTGTAAATTAAAAAAAAAATACTTACAAATGATGCAGAAGCTGTCTCTCCGATCTTATATTGCTGTTTTGGTTGAGAGAGGCAGTCTCCATAACTATTAAACCAACTACCAGTACTGTCAAAATACACAGGAGTAACAAGAGATAGTAAATCTTTAGGGAAAACGAATGGTTTTGGATCATTCTCAGTACTTACTGATTCTCCCTACAAAAAATAATAAGCAGGTTCAATATATTGTTTATTTAGTCTTACCAAAACCAAAATCACAACTTGGTTATACCGCGAGAATTTAGAGATAGGCACTAATAATTTTGTTAATGTACTTTAAATTTACGGATTTGCTACTGTCTGTCTCTAAATTTCAGTGCATCACTGCAACTTCCTAGTACTCTTGAGCAGTTATAATAGGTTTATTCGGGTGTCTTTAAAACTAGATGCAAACCGCCTGAGAACCAGTGGAACAGTTGAATTTTCAATTAATCGTCGCGTACAGCTATTAAGCCTATTAAACAGTCCACTGGTCAACTAGTCTTCTGATAACGGGTGTTCCAAAAGTTTTGGGAAAAAGTTTGTCTGTGCTCTGCGGAGTATTAAATCAAATTTATCTAGTTATCCATGGTAATAAACGTTGTCCTGGGTTTTGTTTACTTGGTTGACAGCCCAGTTGCTATCTGTCTGTAGGCATAATGGCGTACAAAATTGAGATTCGAAAATCTATTTATAACTTTGTTGGTAGAATGCCAAAAAGAGATATCGTTAATATTTTCCGGAATCAAAATATATCTAAAACAACCATTTACCGAACAATTCAAGAATGCGAACAAGGAATACCTTGTCTCAACTTGCCGAAAAGTGGCAGACCGGCAACGCTTACCGATGTCAGGGTGAACAGGATGGTCGAACTTGCAAAGGATATCATTGGAGTGTCAACTCGAAAGCTTTTTCGACGATTTCAGGTATCAAAATAGACAGTTTCTAGATATATTTCAAAAAAGGGCTTAAATTATGGAAAACGGACAAAATGTCCAAAGTATAACGAGGCCCAACTTCGAAGGATTCCTTATTGTTGCCACTTGTTACGTCTTCGTCATTTTGTGAACAACCGAAAGATTATACTGGATGATGAAAAATATTTAACATTTTCGCATGCCGACCTACCAGAAAACTCAGGTTTTTATACAGATAACATTGAAAATACCCCCTAAAATGTAAAATACAAACCAAAGGCCAAGTTTGCGGAGAAACTGTTAGTCTGGATTGCATTATCGGAAAATGGTTTGTCGAGGCCCTATGTAGGACGTGTTAGAGGCCCTGCAGTGGATCAAAATACTTACATTCAAAATTGTCTTCCGAAATTGGTAAATTTTATTAGAGAACATCAGCCAACGACAATATCATGTTTTGGCCGGACCTGGCGTCGGCTCATTATGCTAGAGCCACATGCGAATAGTTAGAAGCTCAAAATGTGCCATTTGTGCCTAAGCAGGACAACCCCCCGAACGTTCCCCATGCAAGACCAATAGAGACATTTTGAGCAAGATTGTCAACAAAGTTTATGAAAATGGCTGGGAAGCTCAAAACGAGCAGCAGCTGCGGCGTAGGCTATTCCAAAAAATTAGGGAGTTTGATGTTGAAGAGTGTCAAACCCTAATGAGACGCGTCAGGAAAAAACTGCGCCATATCGAAGAAAATGGACCCCTAGCGGTGCTGTAGTAGTTTTTATTTATTGTTAAGGAACCACTTTGTACTTAGTATTATGAGGGATAAATAAATTTTTAAAATATTTTTTTTATGTCGTTAATTTTTTTTTTAAACTTTTGGAACACCCGTTAGTTCTCAACGTATTTTTGAAGAACCCGAACCGACCTAATAGGTTCGAAGAACTCAATTTTAGTCAGACTCTCTTGAGTTCGGTTTATAAACATGACAAGTGACATTACCTTTATTATTGCAGCTGCAAGCTCTCTGTATATTCTTAAATAAATGGTTAAAGTATGTGGGCCATAGATTGTTGAAGCTCCTTCATACCTTTGAAGCTGAAATAAAGTAAACGATATTTTTTTTAATTAAAACGAATTAAAAAATGCGTTAAATGAAAAGTTAGAAATACATTTATAAATCCCCAAGTATGAAAACAAAACAGTATATTTGTACTAAGTGATTGTTTCGGTATTATGACTACCTACGTCAAAATTAGTGGGTTTAAAGAAAGCCAAGCTATGTAATATGTTATACATATTATACTTTCTTTAATATTATTTTTTTGGAAAATAATAAATAATTAATTATACACCTAGTGTCATCTATTCGCAAAGGAATGAACTTGTGTAGCGTACTACTAATTATGCAACCAACTCTACATCATGGCATGAGTTTTGGCCTAGCGGGAAAAAGGGAAGCGGGGCTAACCTAACACGAATCGACACGTGTTCGTTCAATGTATTATTTAACAGTTTTACCTTTTTATCAATACTTTTTCTTTAAATATAGTTGTTATGTTTAGTGTTTTATATTAAATAGCTCTCCTATTTCAAGGCGTTAATTTTATTGTGTGAGTTATAGAACCCCAGGCAATTCATCCCTTACACTAGACATTTTCCCTCTCATTTTTCCTCTCTGGCCATGACGCGAGCTTTCTTCGAGAGGCCTGGTTTGGTTTTTTAGATGATGTCGCATTAAAAGCAAATTTTACCGTAATTAGTAAAAATTTTGTTATTTTAACAAAAAGACTAGGTAAGTTGAAATCACTTTAAAATTTGGAAACAAATCTCAAAAGTCTCCCTACGAATAATCCTAAACCCCAAAGGTGAAAACAAATACCTACTTGGAGTTTTGAAAAAAAAAAAAAGCCTGTCGTCGTCGGGATTCGAACCCAGACATCTTTGTTCTGTATACAAATTTCCTATCTGTAGACCAGGGTCTTCAAACTTTCCAGACTTAGGGCCATACTGATTACTCCAGTAAGTTCCAAGAGCCAAAACCGTTTTAATTTAACTGCAATTATCTATAATTTCTAGAATAGTCGCCCAATATGCGCCCTCAGCAAGCATACGCTTGCTAAAATCTTTAGTTGTATAATTACTATGGTGTAATTACGACCATGACACTTGACGAAATCTGGTAGTCAAACGCGGAAATGGGTAGTGGTAGTCACTCTATCGCTAACAGCTGGCGCTAGTAGTACTTTCGAAATCGCAGTAACAATTAAACATTCTTGAATAATCTCAGTGGTTCGAGATGGCAGTAATTGGAGTATTAAAAGGCTAACAGTGCGACCGCAAGTCAGTCTGTCTAGGGAACGCGAAGGAAGCGAAACTCTCTGTTGTGAAAGCGCGTTTAAAAGACATCTTCGAACCGACCAACACCCTTACGTAACAGTATTTTTATTTGACTTGTTATTGTGTGTGTTTAGCATGGATAAGAAGCGAAAAATAGAGAGCGAATGCAGAACATTAAAAAATTAATGGAACTTTCAATATTTCGTGATTGTGTACTCAGTAATAAGCCATAGTAGTACACCAAAGAATATAACATTGAACGTCATTATAAAACGAAAAATCTTCAAAATTACTCAAAACATACAGGAAGTATGTGGACAGAAAAATTTGAAGCTGTGAAGCGCGGATTGAAATTGCAGCAATCTTTGTTTATGAAATTCAATTTTGAACAAGAGACTGCAACTTGTGTCAGCTTTCGTGTGGCTCTTGAAATCGCAAAACGTGGAAAACCATTCACCGATGCATGGAGAAATGATCAAAGAATGCGTAATTGCAGTAGCCAAAGAAATGTCAGATACTGCTCAAGAAGTAGATAAAAGTTATGAAGTGTATGAAGAACTTTTTGATATTGATAGTATTCATAGCACGACTGTGGCAGATATTTTTAAGGGAGCTGAAAATGCCATAAATAAAAAGAATCTTCGATGGAAAAACTTGAAATATATTACAACTGATGAAGGCAAAAACATGTGTGGTAAAAATAAAGGAGTGGTTACACTTGTGTCAAAGGCTGTAGAAAATGATGGTGGTTCAAAACAATTAGTCTTACATTGTATTGTCACGTTAAGTGGTTTGTTAGAAAAACCAATTAATCGTCGGGTACGCCACTGCGTATTTCGGATCGCCCAAACGATCTTCCAGTTAAGGAAGATCTTTGTGCCACCCGAAAATACTCACTGGAGAACCTTTGTTATGATTTATTATGCTTGGCTTGGCTTTACGCTACTTGGGAAGGAATAAAAGTCACTGCATAAAAAACTACAAATCTTTAATAAATACAAACTAAAATCCCCTGAACTGTCCAGAAATCCCCAATATAATAATACACCCCAAATATACAATATATACACTACAAAGACTTTAAAGAACCAACTGGTTACTTTTCTCAGAAATAGCTTTTTTATTTAATTTTATTTTTTATTAGATTTATAAGATAACCTTACCACATATTTTAACAGCAAGCTGGAATGTCACGACTTTATTTTTAATTTTTATTTTTATTACTGTAATACAGCAGAGTATTACCTACTCCCGATTTTCGTCACAGCCGAAGAACTTATAGCCTCGGTTGTGCCAAAAATGTTGTTATTTTTTGTTTTGTCAATTTGGCTAGCTGACCCCAACATTGTTTTGAAATTGTAGAATCAGCATAACCGAATTGAGTGCATTGTTTACTTTCGACATAAAATAAAGTATTTAATTACTAGACGAAAAGATTGTTATTGTTTTAAATAACTTTAAATGTTATATTAAACACAAATTGGAATTGAATTGAAATTAAAAAGATTGAAATAAAATTATATTTTTGGAAATGGCTTTAATAAAATTTGAGTTGAAATATATTTTTGGAAAGTACTTTATTTTATCTTTAATAAAAATCTAATTATTTTTATATGCAATTCGTGACAGTATCATTCCTATTGATGCATACTTAGCCCATATCTTTGTCTTCGTTAGTTAAGTTTTCAATGTACGTAAACCTGTGTATGAAAATTATAATTTAATATCGAGATAATAATATCGAGATACGAGTATACATATGCAACAACACAAGAAAGTAATATTGGTTACCTAGATGTCAATAATGTCTTATCAAAACACAATTTTATACATAATCTAGTCAAAATTAGAATATTTTATGTAACACATTAGGTACGAAATGTCGTCTTATATAACTCGTTTATGTTGCGGGTTCTCGCTCTGCTCGTCCCGAAAATATTCACTCGTTACATAAAATAAGGCATTTCGTTATTGGTTTCTAAAATAGCTATTATATTCGATATAGTGCATAAAATATACCAGACATTAGAATTATCGGGTGTTTAATTAAGGGTGGACATCGGTTGTCGGTGGATGTAGGATACAGATTGTATCTCAATTAAAATATAGTGCTAAGTTAGTATATTGACATTTTTGAGATAGGTATTTAGTCGTGAAAAAGTTTGGAGAATAAAAAAAATGTAAATAACCATACCTCGTATTCTTCTGGAGTCGCTATGTAGTTTGTATAGACGTTGCTGAGTCCTGCAATTATTACACGTGTATTTGCAGGTCCTTTATTTTTAATGACTTCTTCTTTTACAGCATTCCTAAGACGTCTGCCGGACATGGTAGTAAACTCTCCGGGTACAGCAGTTAAAAAAATGTTGCCGATTTTGAATATTTGCGTTGCAACTACCTCCGGTTGCCATTCATAGGGTAGTTTAATCTATTAAAAAAATATGTAAATAAATAGAAATAAGTATTTTTATTATTACTCTAGATAATTTTGAGAACTGTCCTTGTTTATACTATAGCAATTTTTATTTGAGTATTACTCATCTGCGAAACACACGTTATTGCCGGCCGACTACAATACAATTCGCGGATGAGTCATCCTCAAATAAAATTGTTATAGTATACCAAGAATATCTTATAAAGAGTTACTAATTTCATAAATTTAGTATCTGCATATTGCGGATAATCTACCAGAATGTAGTTTACAATAATACGAGTTATACAGCAAAATTGGAAGAGGGTAAAATTATTGAAAGCTATCCATGATGGTCAAGATGTTGCTTAGTGTTTTCAATAATAGTTGTGAATTGAATATCTCGTGTCTCATGTCAATAATTACTGTTAGAAATTATATTGGTTTTTACATAGTAGTAATACATACCCTTCCAGACATTATAAGGATGGGTTTTGGTGCATGACAAGCTACGTCATCTGGAGTAGGAGGAAAAATAAAGTCTCGAACAAGGTTCCAGAAAACGTTGCTTGTGTTTTTGTTCCCTTGTGCAAAATCGAATTCTCCAGGTCCATCTGTTGTACCAGCAGCAAAACCGTAACCCATACCTGGCAAGCATCCATGAACCTAATGGGTAAATTTTTTTATTTATTTTAGATAATAAATAACACAAACCGTCGTTTAATCATAAAATACGAGTATTAACCTTTCATGCTTTGAAAGTTTGGGAAAATACCCAAGCATCTTTCAGGTGGAAATTCACGCCATTGAGAAGTGTATCCAGTTTTACATCGAGAGAAACTATAGCAGACAAGAGATTAACATCATTCCCGATAGCCAAGCAGCCATCAAAGCGCTGAGCTCTTACGTCATCAGCTCAAAGATGGTATGAAGACGGAATGAATTAGGCGACAAAAATACAGTTACTCTCACTTTAGTCCCAGAACACAACTGGGTAAACGAGATTGCAGATAGTCTCGCAAGAAAGGGCTTCAAACAGCCTTTGTGGGACTTGCGGTATCAGTAGTAACAAAATAGTAGGAAAAATTAAATAACGATTGGTCAGTAAAAGAACCGATTATTGGAACAATCTCTTGGGGCTAAGACAGGCTAAGATACATCTGGGTGAATATAACTAGAAAAGATCGGAAGCCTGTATTTGCCTGAACAAGAACAGGCTTCGCATTGCGACTCAAAGGACACCTTAGTAAACTGAGAGTAGTAGAAGATAATGAGTGCAGATTCTGTGGAAAAGAGTACGAAACCTCTATTCACATTCTGACTAAATGTGTAGTACTCCAGAATCGAAGGGCACTATTACTAGGAGCATATCAAATAAGGTACATTCGGGTAATATATGGCCGACTTTGATTTTGACGGCGTATAAAAGTAAAACAAAACAGTTTAAACGAAATATTTTTTATTTTAATGTGTAAAGATCATTAATAAATAAACATTTACTCATAAAAATTAAAAAAACTTAATAATTTTGTATAATAGGAACAAAATTAAAAAAACATCCAAATTGGACCATATTTCCGACATTGCCTGAAATATGAACCGGAACATAAAATACAAGCTAAGATATGGCCCCCACTTTGCAACTCCGGTTAAGGTGAGCAATCTGGGCATTGTAATTCTTCGGTATCTTCCTCAGTTAGTCCCAAACATATTTCATACTCCCATGAGCCACAAGTTGCGCACTTACGAATGTTACTTTCAAAATCTGTGTGCTTGCTTAATAGGAAGCTTAATGACAGTGATATTTAACACTTATATTTTTCTATCGTTTGATTTTGAAGAGCCTCCTGCTTTCTGCTCCTTGGTTGCTCCCTCTTGCGAAGCTGCTTCCTGCTTCTTGGCTGCTCCCTGCTTTCTAGCCGCTCCCTGCCTTCTAGCTGCTTCCTGCTTCTTAACTGCTCCCGGCTTTTTAGCTGTTTCCTGCTTATTCGCTGTTCGCTGCTTTTTAACTGCTTTGTGATT
Organism: Psylliodes chrysocephalus; assembly: GCA_927349885.1. Classification (NCBI taxonomy): domain Eukaryota; kingdom Metazoa; phylum Arthropoda; class Insecta; order Coleoptera; family Chrysomelidae; genus Psylliodes; species Psylliodes chrysocephalus. The sequence continues at coordinate 87,959,785 of OV651813.1, forward strand.
CTTGGCTTATTCCTGCTCCTTGGATGCTCCCTGCTTTTTGGCTGCTTGTTGCTCCTCGACTGCTTCCTGGTTTACGGCTACTTCCGTCTCCTTGTCTTTTCCGTGCTTCTTGGCTGCTTCCTGCTCTTTGACTGCTTCTGATTCATGGCTGCTTCCTGCTTCTTTGCTTCTCTCTTATTTTTAGCTGTTTCCTGCTTCTTGGTTGCCCCATGTTTTTTAGCTGCATCCTGCTCCATGGTTGCTTCCTGCTTCTTGGATGCATTTTGTTTAATAACTGCTTCATGCTTGTTGACCGCTTCAGCATCAGTCCGTTTTGAGCAACCAGGTATTGATCCTGTATTAAAGAATTGTAATGACAAAAAGTCTTAAGAACTATTAGAATAGTCTGGTTTATCATCAACTAACTCTGGAAATATTCTGTGGGTCCTCGTAGAAGGTGCAAAGTCTGTCTCTGGAATTATTTCTGAATTAAACGGATACATTCCAGTTGCGCTAAATCCATTCTGGATATTAGACATCGTCGTGGCCTGTTTGCTAAACTATGTTAACATTATTTTAACAATTTAACGTCCTAATGATGTTCAAAAGAACGGAAAACGGCCTTATTTTTCAAAATAATGGTCGGGTTGTTTTTGTATGTATTCATTGATTGTGCTTTTCTTCTGGAAATATTCGGAATTCTCGTTAAGAAACTTTTATACCATGTAAATCCAGCCATTTCTTTGGCACTGTTGATTTTATGTGGCATGTCATTACTTACACAAAACTGGTGTACACATCTTCGCACATATTTTGGAGTCAATGACACTCCAATACGAGATATTCTTACGATTCGTGCAATTCGTGCAATTCCTGCCAAACTTTTTTTTGAACTGCCAGTTTTCAGATGATTTCTTAAGGTCCCTAGGAATACTGCAGTTTTGATCGATATATCTTTGACTTTTACCTTGCTTAAGGAGTTCTAAATCCTCGGTCATCATATTTTATGTTTAGTTTCCTAGTATTCCTCTACAAGGCTTCCCCATGCTCCGTCGAAATAAATAAAAGTAGTAATTTTAAGAAGAATTTAGATTGGTCAGAAATATGGCCCAACATAAAGTTGTGGTGGGCCAAATTTCCAGCCGTGCACATTTACGTAATTGAGGTTAGATTTTAGTCAAAAACTTAATATTTAACAAAAATTGTACCATATCTAGGAAGTAAATACATAAACTGAAGTGATAACAAGGTTCTAAGGGAGTTAAATGTTGGTTGATACATTTGGTTAAGTGGTGAGTTAGATATGTAAATAATTGTGAATAATTACTCTGGAATGGGAATCACATAAAAAATTAGGAGTTATATTTAAAATTTCCCAATAAGCTTCAAATTGATAACCTTTTTTAACATATAGCGCAGAAAGCCTAGCCCTTTCTTAAACATCTACAAGACAGTTAAGAGTAACATAAAGATACTTGGAGTTAGTCTTAGTAACCATGTAAACTAAGAAGAAATGCCAAAGTAGATTAACTAGGTTGTATTGCAAAATAAAAGAGGGTAGATACACTGCTAGAATTCGGAATAATCGGACAAAGACTATTCTTCAATGAAGACCAAGATACCAAACGCAGGGAAGAAGAAGAACAAGAAAAGTTACAATTATTCAGGAATGTTCAACAGTGACTGCATCGACCAGGATCTCCTGATTTGGTGCCTCTACAAAATCAAAACTGTTCCACTATTTGAATAAAGTTACCTCTAGAAATCAAAAGATGTGGCTTGTACAGTGAACTATAAGTAAGTCATGTGGCACAATAGATCTAGAAGAACATTTTGATGTCGAAGAAACATTTAGGTAAATTTCGAGGCGTTTATGTTTAAAAATGTTCATTCTTCTCTCATAAACAATTTTTATTAGTATTCAAGTACTCAGCGATTTTAATTTTTTTGCATTAGCATGTTCAGAACCTGTATTTTTGGCACATACCTCGGCTTCTGACCCATTTATTGTTGCTGTAGCTTTTTCATTAGGCATATCAACGAATCTGTGAACGTACTTTATATCTCCAGTAACTTCGGTTGCTTTAGAGTCATCCAGAAGTTCCTAAAATGAATTAGTAACTATTACCGAAAGTAAATAGTTTTTTAAATAAAAATGTTTGCAATATCCTTTATGACTACTTTTTACAAGTTTAGGCATAAATCTAGATCTTAAACTAACATAAAGCGAAACAATGAAACAAAATTAATTATAAAATACCTAAATAGAATTAAAATTTATTAACGGTTACAGAGACTTGATTATGGCAACAATTTTATTGAGTTAAATACTGAGGTTCTTTTATTTAACTAAAATTTGAGTTAAGAAAGGTTATAGTGCAATAAAAAGCAGATATTGTACCAAACGGTTTACAGTTTTCAAACATTTAAAAAAAAAATATGGATATAAATGCTGATTTGTTTAATAACTGCTTACCTTTGCTTTTTTGAACATATTGGTAGCAATAATCTCAGTACTTTCAAACATATCTTTTCCTGGACCAGATCCAATACACCATTTGTTCTCACCATCGCATGTACTGTGAATAGGATCACAATCTTTACCTGTATTAATGCATTTAGGACCTTTGGTATTAGGTGAAGTATCCCCTAAATTTGTTGACGCAAAGGCTCCAACAAATCCACCCTAAAATTGTTATAAAGTATAGCACAAGTTTTTGTAATTTTTTCAGTTAATTAATTTAACACGTTAACGCCACAAAAATTTGTTTGGACCTGCAGGATCATTATACTCATTTTAATTGCAATATCATAAAAACATTAATATACCAAACATACTTAATAAAGCTTCATAAATTGGGCGTTTGAAGCGTATATGACCCAAAACATCAACGTGCCTATTCTTGTTGTTTATTAGCAGTTACATTCTGTTAGCCAAAAGTACTCCACAAACTAGATGGAAATTTGTCCAATAGATACCTTCTTTTACAAACTCTCATATTTGAATCTCAGAATTATTTAAAAATAACAATTGTTTTGTCGAATAACGTGTTAATATTATTTTCAAAATGTGAGTACTACTTTAGCACAAATATAGTTTTAATATGTTTGAATACCTTCATTTTTTTATAAGTATAATATAATATTTTACATTATAAACTTACTTTTCCTGGTAGTTCTCCTTTATTTACACTCGATTCTAAAAGGATGGAAGCGTATCCAACATTATCAGATGTCAAATGGCAATTACTATTTTGCATACTAGTTGGATGCACTGCGAACCAGTTAATTGCACCAATTACGCTTTTATCAGAATTGCGAACTATTTTTAATTGCACCAAATCTTTGTCGACGTCATATTTGTACCTAAAAGAAAAATAAGCAAGTAAAAAAATGTTAATCAAAATTGGTTGTTTATAAAATTGACTGCAAATATTTTAACTCCAAAATAATATAGACAAAATAAAAGCACTAAAAATAACATTTTAACTAATAATGAAAATTTTATTGCCTTAACAAAACACGCGATTTTTGAAAATGTAATAATTCCCGAAAATGAGTCTGTAGTAAAAAAAATTCTTAAGATGATACACATAAACACATAAAAAAAATAAACAGATAAATTTAATAAAAAGCAAGTTACATATTTTTGGCGCCCGAAATTGAGCAATTTTTTTATTTCTTTAAAATTGTTTTTAAAAACATGATAAATTTTCGAAAGTGACTATTTAATGATGAAAAAATAAATGTAAAATGTAAAACTAAAAACATATGTATTTTGACTTACAATTTTTTTTCTTCTTCGGGGTTATATTGATAAGAAGCTGGACTTCTGTTAATATTTGAATTTAGAAGTTCACCGGAATTGTCAAAAATGCTCGCTTCCACCATGTTTTCGTCAGCTCTCTTAATCGCCTAAGATCACAAACATATTATTTTTATTATATGCACTCATATAGAGGCTCTTTATTATCGTTAATTGTGTTCACACTTGTGTGACACTTTTATAGGAAGATGGTAAAGTAATATTACAGGAATACAAAATATTAGAATACAATAATGTGTCTCATTAGTTTATTTTTTAAATATACCAATCTGTAACGCGTGGAAGGTGGGTTACCCCTACGGCCTCAATAGGCCTATTGTGCATCCTCCTGAGATGATAGGCACCTCCTAGCTTGTGAGCCAGCCTACAGATTTAATGTAGTTAACAACATCGTGAAGAGGTGCTTCTCTTATATCGGCCGGTGTTAGCCGATACTCGCCGAACACAAATCTTCTAATAAATGAGAGCGTCGAGCAATCGTAAAGGATATGCTCGATGGTCTCATCTTCTTCTTCGCACCCTCTGCAGAGTGCTGATTCTGACAGCCCCATGATATGGATATGCTTTTGTATTTGGCAATGACCAGTCAGAATGCCTGTGACTGGCGCAGATTCTGTCTAGTCATAGTCAAGTATTTTGTTTGCTGCAGTGTTGTCAGGATAACTTAAGAGCTCCCTGGCAACTTTGCACTTTCTTGTTTCATCCCATCTTTCCTTGAATTTCACAAGGGAATGTTCTTTAATTAGGTATGTCACTACCGATTTTGTCAGGCCAATAGAAGGGCCAGGTCCAAAAAGTATTTGGTTGGCTGCTTTCTTGGCTAGTGAATCAGCAAGACGGTTACCTTTCGATGTGGCGTGACCTTTTGATCCATCTTAAAGTGACCACATTGTTGATGGATACTTTGGCCAAAGCTTCGTGACATTCTAGTACTAATTCTGAGTAAATTCGTGGTCTGTTCAGGGTGAGTAGTGCTTGTCTGCTATCTGTATAGATCAGCATGTTCCTTCCAGTGATATTGTTTCTGGTTATTTCTTTTGCCGCTATGAGAATCCCCGTTAGCTCTGTCTGAACTACACTGGCACTATAACTCAGAGCCCATTTTATGTTTAGATTTAAGAATCTGGAGTATATTTTACATTCTGAGCCTTGTTTTGTTTTAGAACCGTCGGTGTAGATATGAATCGTACTTGCCATTTCCGGCTTTTCTATTTGTTCTATTATAACTTTATATGGCTTGCGGAAGATATATTTCGGTGAGATGGAGTCCATGTTCGCTTGAAACAGTGGGATCGTATCAAGCGCCTCCTGCCAAAAGCAAAGGCTCGCCTCACCAGATCCTACATCAGGTTCTATTCCAACCGTGCGGGGGCATGTCATTGTCGTCAGAGCAACTTCTTTGATGTAAATATCAAGGGGAGTGAGACTAAAAAATCGCTCTGGTCGGTGTTGTTTTCATGGCTCCTGTTTTTTGAATTTGTTCTAGTTTACGGAGAGCTGTTAATTTTTGAGTTTTCGGTGCCCAGACAACTGCACCGTATGTTAGCATAGGTCTTATGATAACCGTATAAGTCCATGCGACGACTCTGGGGGAGAAACCCCAGATGCACCCCACGGTTCGGCGGCATTGTTCATAAGCAATGTATGCTCTTTTAACTGTTTTCTAAATGCGAGTTCCATGTTAACTTGCTGTCAAAGGTGAGACCTAGGTACTTTATCCCTGTTGCAAAGTTTTGTTTTGTGTTTAGGAGCTCTGTAGATTTTAATTCCATTGTCATCCTTTTCCTTGTGAAAAGGACCATTTCTGTCTTCTTGGAATTGATAGACAGTGAATGGTCCTTGCACCACTGTTCGATAATTTTTAGAGCTACTTGCATTCTTTCGCAGAGTATGTTCTCAAAATTCCCTGTTTGCAGAATGACCAGGTCATCTGCATATGCTCTTGTGTAGTGACTGTAATTATTGAGGTGGCTGATGAGGGTGTCGAGGACCATATTCCACAGTAGAGGTGATAGTATCCCTCCCTGTGGACATTCCCTCGCAAACAAGCCTCTTATATTCACATCTTCTACACTTATGTTTACTGCTCGCTTTGAGAGCATGTTATGTATCCACACACAACCATTTGTGAAACATTCCTGTTGGTTAGTGAGTGTATTATCTTTGAGAAGGTGGCTTTATCAAAATCACCTTCTATGTCTATGAAAACACCCAAGGGATCTTTCTATCCGACCAGTAACTAGATGAAGGACTGCATCACTAGATCTGCCTGGGATGTATTCATGTTAATATGGGTGTAGTGGTGTTGTAATCACCGCATCCCTTATGTACCTTAGCCTTTCCAATGCCTTCATGGAAAACTATTTTAGACTAATTGGTCGGTATGTTTTTGGGACAGTGTAATCCATCCTTTCAGGTTTAGGTATAAATACCACTTTTACCTCTCTCTATTTTACCTCAGAGCCAACGAGGATCTGAATATACCCACCAGGTACGATGTGAGTTCTTCCAGACCCCACTGAAGTAGGGCTGGATAGATACCGTCAGGTCCTGGCGATTTTAATGGAGAGAAGCTGGATATTGCCCATCTAATTTTTTTATCGTCTACAATGTGTTTGGCAGTTTGCCAATCATAAACAGATTGTATTCTTCCTCTGTCCAGTCCGCCACATCTGTGATGACCGAGTCAGGGAAGTTTGTTGACAACAGAAGTTTGAAGTTTGAATACATCAAATAACAAAATGATAAACCTTGAACAAGAACTTTTTATTAATAAAAATGGTACCTATTTACCAACTTGCAATTTTTTTCTGAACAGTTATCAAAATAGTACAGCATAAATAGCGGAAAATTTAACTGAAGGAGTCATCGATGATATAGATAAAATGTATTTAAAATTAATAAACAACAATAATCGTATTTGTTGAAATTTTATATTTTTTTAAACAAAAAAATATTGCGTTTACGGAGAATTAAATCAACGTTGCTAAACCCTAAGTAATGTGCTTTGTGCTCTTTGCCCGTGGAATGAAATCTAGCGCTGGCAATATAGAGACAAACGCACCGCTTCTTGAAACCGTCGGAATGATCGCGGTGCGGCGTATGAGACATAGGAATGCAGTTTTCGATCGTTCTGGAAAGCCTAGAGAGTTCTAGTACAGAGTTGGCTTTATACAAATAGCGCGAGTTGTCGACGAATGGCAGATTGAATTTAAGTGTTGGAGAGAAAAGATAAATTGTAATAAACAAATTAGAATTGTGTGTTATAATATTGCTTAAGTATTACATAAATTAATTTGTACCTCATAAATACATTATAAATAGTGTGTTTTAAATAAATAAATTATAAATAAATTACATAAATGTTACATTGGTGATAGAAGTAGAACTGTAAATAAATAGTGGACAAAAATGACTAAAAAAACTTGTGTGATTTAAAAATTGATGAATTGCGTCGAGAATTAGAAGATCGTGATCTGGACACGACAGGGAAGAAGGCAGAGCTGACAAAAAGGCTTAAAGAAGCAACGGAAAGTGAAGGTTTGGATCCAGAAACCTTTCTATTTTCGAATGATGCATCTTCTATAATTTCTTCTGAGATTACTTCCTTAGAAACCAAAGTTTCGTCTGATATGTCTTCTATAAAAACTGAAATTACTGCTGATGTTTCTTCTATAAAAAGTGATATTTCCTCCTTAGAAACTTAAGTTTCTTCTGACATCACTTCTTAAGAGAATAAAATTTTTTCAGAGGTTTCTTCTATAAAATGTGATATTACTTCCTTAGAAAATAAAGTTTCGTCTGACATTTCTTCCTTAGAAAGAAAGGTGTCTACGGCACGGCATTCATTTGCGAGCCAATTTTCTGGTAAAATGAGAAACGTTTTTGAATCTTACGGAAAACCATGTGAATTAATTTGCATGGTTCTCTATAGGATTTGATGGATGCCGTATTAGGAGAAATTTAATTTCTGTTGATATGATATCCAGATTATTAAAAAAAAATCGCCATGCGTTACTGTTTTCGATGATGGTGGGTGAGGTTTTCCGTTTTCCTCACCTGTAAGTCAAATGGCACCATCAATCATCTTTAAGTCATCCTGGAGCGCCACGGCAAATAATAATAATAGCAGGTGTAACGATTACAGTTAAAGAATCGCACAGAAACGTGACGAGATCCTTCAAGAATTCGAATTATATATTGCGATTTGCCTACCCATCAGCTTCGAAATACATGATTGAATGTTTAGCTGTTCAAGCATTTGTAGATGGACTTCGTGACCATGAAATGCAAATAACACTTCGTGTAGCACGTCACAAAACATTGGTCGATGTCTTGTCCGCTGCTCTTGAATATGAAGTGGCTACGCTGGCTTCTGGTAGATACAGTGAAGTAAGGACTGTAAGAGCAGAAGAACAGGGAAATAAATTGGATTACTTCTTTCACATGATAAAAAGCCTTATTGAGAAGCAAGCGAAGACTATTAGGAGCTGGAATTACGGTGAAATGGTAAATGTAAGTAGTTCGTGCAAACGCCCAAAGAATACTACGAATCGAAAAACCATGCTGGTGGCTGTACATGAAGAAACGGTGTTGCCTAAAAGAAATGAAACCATAAAAGTAACGCGGTTGCAAGGAACTGTGGAGAAAGCAACGCCTGTCATGGCGGAACCTTCGAAGCGCAATTAAGGTGTTGGTCAAGGAACACTGATTGGAAAGGGGTTGGCCACATCTGCTAAAGAAGTTACAGTACTAAGAACGTCAGTTATTAGCAATGACGGGCCCCTGCTAAAATTAGGGAAGAATAAGAGAATGATACCGTTCTATAGAAGATGCGACAATGGAAGGAGGAGAATCGTCGACCTACTTGGCAAGAAGTGTCTAATTTCTCTCCAGTACTTAAGTCATATTTAGTTTAGTGGGACTTTTTTATACTGAAAGATGGCTTATTAAAGCAAGTACTTAAAAATGATGATGGTTCCGAGAACAAAAGAGAGTTCATTTTAAGGACTAGAGTAGCCGAAGTACTTCATCATTTACACGACAGTCCATCAGGAGGACATCTCAATATTAGGAAAACCCTTTAGACAGTTCGGGAAAGGTTTTACTGGATGAACAGTTCCGATGATGTAAAAGAATGGTATAAGAAATATACCACCTGTGCTATGAGTAATAGATCTCAACGAAAAAGGAAGGCTCCCACGAAGCAATACAACGTTGGTAGCCCATTTTAGAGGATTGCCTTAGATATTGCTGGACCATTTTCCATGACCGAGGATGGTAATAAATACATTTTGGTGGTTATGGATTATTTTACAAAGTGGGTGGAAGTCTATACCATTCCAAATCAAGAGCCCGCAACTGTTGCAGATGTGTTAATAAAAGAGTTTATCTGTCGATTTGAAGTGTCCTTGGAGTTCCAGAGTGACCAAGGCAGAAATTTTGAAAGCCAACTCTTCCGTGGAATCTGTGACAGACTGGCCATGAAGAAAACCAGAACTACGGCATTGCACACACAGTCAGATGGAATGGTAAAGCGAATTAATAAGAACATTGGCAAATAACTGTCAAAAGTGGTTTCAAGCCGTCAACGAGATTGGGATCAGTATCTTTCGCTTTTTGAAATGGTTTATAGATCCGCTGTCAATAAATCAACAGGCCAAACACCAGCAAAGGTCCTGTTTGGGCGTGAGATGAGACTACAGTGTGACCTTGAGTTTGGATACCGACCTGGAGTAGATGTAGCTGGTAAAGATTATGTGATCCAGTTACGAAGAAGAATGGACGATATGCATAAATTAGTCCGCTCGCATCTTCAAATCGCCAGCGACAGGATGAAGAAACGGTACAATACCCAAGATACAGAGGGATGTTTTAATAAAGGCAAAAAAGTCTGGTTCCATAACCCAAAAAGTGGTGTTACGACCGAGTAACAACAAGATCTGCTTTCGCTTCCAAAAGACTACTCGCTGGTCCATAGTACTTCCGCTAGCATCAAAGACGCGCGAGGACTGGCATATGTTTTCCGTAAGAAGTTTGGTCGACTGCTAGAACTTCAATGTCAGTTACCAGCCCCTGGAAAAGCCTTGAAACTTCAAGGCGGGTCACGTTATCTTTCCTATTTGATAACAAAGAACTCCTTCCGAGATCAATCCACTTATTCTGATGTATGGGAAGCATTACTTAGTTTAAGGTAACACGTACTGGAGTCTAATGTACAGAAACTAGCCATGCCAAAGATAGAAGGAAATCAGCTGGATTGGAGGATCATTGGAACCATGGTGAAAATAATCTTTCAAGATGCCGGAGTCCAAATACTGCTCTGCAGCCATTCGCTTAGTGTCCAGGTTACAGCAAAGACAGTTCCTTGTTATTACTTCTATGCAACTGTAAACTGTAAAAGGGTTCAGTTGCAGATACAACCATTTCGTTTTAGTTTCGTAAAAGTTCCAGGAGAAACTTATCTCTTAAGGAGGGGGCAATATAATGCAAGTTGTCTCATTATTCAGTCATGCCCTAATCTTCCAAGTCCCTCTCTGTCTAATTTGGCCTTTGAGGCTCAACTTGTCCGATTATTATACATAATTAAACCCCAATAAGTGTTTAAAAAAATTATTAACAAATAAACTGTTCTTTAAAATAAACAAACGTAACATTATTTTATTTGACATGTGTGACAAATTGTGAAAATGAATAAATTTGTAATAAAAACTAAAAAACGATAGGTAAAGTTTTATATAATAATATTTTTTACACACTGTCAATCTTTCTACGTAAAAATATTCTCAAAATATGAAGAAAAGTCAGCTGACTATAACAAATATTGTTGGTTTTCAACTCATTAAAAACAAGAACAAATATTACTATAACTAAGATATTCATTTATTTATTAATAGTTGTTGTGCTTGAAAACAGTATGAGATTGATGATGATAATAATACACTTATTACAAATCGAAATAAAAAAAAAACGTGATATTGGCGCTTGTACAAAGTTTTGAACCGAACTTACAAATGATAAAATTATTAGGAAAAATTGAATACTCATTTTAAATCACGACAAGCCGCCACCGTATATATTAACCGTTTTAAAAATAATCAATACATTTTAAGTTACATAGAAATAAACATAATATGCAGGGTTGGCCAAACCTCTGTCGTAGTTCTGTAACTCCTACTATGCAAAACTTAACGATTTATTTGATGTATACCTGTCAATAGTGGCCAATATCAAATATCCCAAAATTATTTTCTTGTGGCCCAATAGTAAATTAGGCAAATCACTTAATTTTTTTTAAATGGAATGATCCAACTTTTTCTGCAATTTTAGGTACTCTATGGTCACTAGTACATACCCACAAAATATTGTTTCTAACATCCCACCCCTTTCGCAGAAAAAAAAATTACCAAAAAATATTACATTTTCAGACGCCTATTAAAATATGCAGTGCTCTCTCGAATTTGATGTTAGAATTTAAAAAACTACGATTGTATAAAGCCAATAGACCAAGGATTTTTTTGGACCAAGTTTGAATTTTTTATTTTGTACAGGGTCACAAATTAATTTCACTTTCCAAAAATTTCGAGGGAAATTTTTTAAAATTTTTCAAATGTATTACCCTGTATTTCTATTCATCAACTTAAGGAGAATTTCATACCCTTCCACTTCCCTATGTACTTTCCTATACCTATCTGTCGCCGTTATAAAATAAATTCAAAAGGAAGAAAATTACGATAATAAAATTTATTTGAAATTTATCCTAAAACATAAATTTACATTTTATAAAAGATGCTCAAAATGTCTGCTATTTTCTCTAATGCATACATTTATTCGTTGGGCGAATGATCGAGAAACGTTTCTAAGCATATCAGGTGTAATGGAATGGAAAGCTTGCACTATCCTTTCTTTCATATTTTCTGGTGTTGCAGGTGGCGTAAGATAGACTAGATTTTTAATATAACCCCACAAAAAATAATCGGGTTTTGTTAAGTCAGGTGATCGAGCTGGCCATTTTTTTGGACCATTTCTACCAATCCATCTATTTGGAAACTTTTCATCTAATTAATCTGCCACTTCGCGTAAAAAATGCGCTGCTGCCCCATCATGTTGGTACCACATTGTTAGTCTTACAGCAAGGGAAATATTTTCAAGTAAAGTAGGAAGATGATTTGCTAAAAAATCTAAATACATCAGACCATTTAAGTTGCCTTCAAAAAAATACGGCCCAATAACATGATCCCCAATTATACCTCCCCAAACATTTACACTCCATCTTTCTTGGCTATGTGTTCTGATGATGTTAGGATTTTCCGTGGAATAATAGTGGAAATTATGTCTATTAACGAATCCGTTCTTGTGGAATGTAGATTCATCAGAAAACAGCACTCTATAAAAAAAAAATGGATTTTGTTGCCGTTTAGTTTGTGCCCAGTTACAAAACACCATTCTATTATCAAAATCGGTGTCTCTCAGCTCTTGCTGCAATTGTATTTTATAAGGATGATATTGATGCTGTTTTAAAATCCTTCTAACGGATGTTCTACTTATACCTACTACTTCGGCAATCTTTTTTTGACTTACATGAGGATCTTCTATCGCTGTCAAAATTACAGACAATTGGTTATCATTATCAGTAGCACGTTTGTCAATTATTGGTTTTTTATAAGCAACATTTCCTGTTTCGGTAAATCTTTCATGTAACTTTTCAAAACTTTTTTGATCAGGGATGCGTCTATCGGGATATCGTTGATGTTAAATTATTTTTGCCAATAAACAATTTCTGTCGGATTCTCCCAAAACATAGACCATGTCAATTAATTCGTTTTTCGTAAAATTCATTATTAATAGAAGAATTATCGCGATCAGTAAAAATAACTTGACACTTCATTAATAAATAATCTGACACTTCATTAAGACCCAGCCTACTTGATTGAATGTTCACTTTCAATAAAACCACTGGTAGAAATTGGATTTTTGATAGATCAATGTCTTTTTGGAATTTACTTTTAAACGACGACAGATAGGTATAGGAAAGTACATGGGGAAGTCGAAGGGTATAAAATTCTCGTTTCATCGATGAATAGTAATACAGGGTGTTCTATTTGAAAAATTTGAAAAAAATGTCCTAGAAATTTTTGGAAATTGAAATTAATTTGTGACCACCCTGTACAAAATAAAAAATTAAAATTTGGTCTAAAAAAATCTTTGGTCTATTGGCTTCATACATTTGTAGTTTTTTAAATTCTAACGTCAAATTCGAGAGACACTGCATATTTTAATAGGCGTCTGAAAATGTAATATTTTTTGGTAATTTTTTTTTCTGCGAAAGGGGTGGGATGTTAGAAACAATATTTTGTGGGTATGTACTAGTGACCATAAAGTACCTAAAATTGTAAAAAAAGTTGGGTCATTCCATTTAAAAAAAAATAAGTGATTTGTCTAATTTACTATTGGGCCACCCTGTACACAAGAAAATAATTTTGGGATATTTGGTTTTGACCACCATTGACAGGTATACTTCGAATAAATCGTTAAGATTTGCATAATAGGAGTTATAGAACTACGACAGAGGTTTGGCCAACCCTGTATATTTTTGTATGTTCTAATTATCATTATTTTCCTTAATTAGTGTTGGTAAGCAGTAACAAAACCTACCAAATAATAACAATTCAATTAAAGTAATTAAATATACTTACTCGAACTATCCCATCTACCAGAGCATCAAAAGTTTCCCTGACAAATCCGAAATTGGGTACATCTAACATAACGTCTTTAAGAAAACCTCCTGGAGCACCGTGCGTATGGGTACCACTAAGAATTAAATTATCTAACGTATATGTATTTTTATACGATTGTTTTAATTTATCTAGAACCTAAAACAAAACATTATATTTTTCTATATCAACATGTATATTATCTATTTTTTCTACACCCGTATTATAATAATGCACTTATATGCCCATAATCCGTTTCATAATGATACCCATTATGATACAGATTTTTCATTACGATACAGATTTTTCACTACGATACAGATTTTTCATTACGATACAGATTTTTCATTACGATACAGATTTTTAATCAATAGAAACCTACAATTTTTCAATCAAGCATGCTGTTTGACGTTTGTCCTAGGTTCCTATGTATTTGTTTTAGTTGTCAAAACGTATTAAATTTTGGTAGATAACTAAACTTCGTTAATTATAATATTAAAATGTCTGATATCAGCGATATAGAAGACTCCTCCACACATATCGGAGAAAGCAGAAAATACAGTACAAAATATTTTGCCGCAAAAATCTAGAGAAATACCAATACCCGAAGTAATACCATTAATTACAATTTTGTAGAATTGTTTATAGAAATACACGAGTAATTATTGTTATTGTGTTCAATACCAATATGAATATAATATTTATAGTTCTTGATTATTTATCGGGTGTAGAAAAAATAGCGTATGCAACTCTCATGTAATGGTTATTAATACACTCGCATAAACCATACGAAACTCGCCTTTGGCTCGTTTCGTATCCCGGTTAATGCTCGTGTATTAATAACCATCATTACATGATCGTTGCATAATATACTATTTTGATGAATATGTAGGCCAAATAATTCTACTGAACGGATATAATTTTATTTCTATTCTAGAATTGACTTCATCACTCATTTTCAACCTAACTTAATATACACACGTTATTGTGAATAAAGATGTAACCTATCTTGGTGATACGTGATTCATAACTCATGAATCGTCAAGATTTTCTCTTGGTTATGTTCGTTTTCTTTTAAAATAAAAATTAGAGTTACTTACAGCTTGTCGTATAGGATGGTTCATCATGCAGGCATCAACTGTAACGAACGCCACCCTAGAATTAGTATCTTTGAAAATAAATGCTCTTGCAAACTGCCTCAAATGGAGTCCACATCCTTTTTGATTAGCTTTTGCATAACCCATCTGTAAATAAATAAATAAAAACGTTTAAGAATATTTTGTTTTATTAAAATCGTCTTTGTAACACCAATTTTCCGAAAATTCACAGTGCGTATTATCAAATGGATATCGTAATGTTTTATTCAGATTACAGATTTATTTAGGAGAGTTAGAAATTAATTTAACTTACAAAAGTGATTTCTGCAGATGGTCCTGTACAGTCAGCCCTTCCGACACCAACATTATAGGCTTCAGCTCCATGGAATGTGGTGTATGTGAAAAGAAATATCGAAAATACCGGAATTAATAACATATTCTTGTATTTTATTTACGGACCTGCAAAAAATAAAATAGCTATTAAAACATTACATTGTTATCAATTTTTAAAATTGGACAATTATTCTATTTTTTTGTAGTTAGTTTGTAGAACAATTATTATTCTAAAACATTTATTTTCGTCGTTTATTTCAAATATTGCGCAATACTAATGACATCGATTTTATTAGGCAATTTCTTTGAATTTTATATCTAAAATTTTAAGTTTTTTTTTAATGTATGTATTATATAATCTTTTTATAAAGCACCTGTATTAAGTAGAACGATGTTATAACTTTTACTGGTAACAGATGATTGCAATGACCCTCCCAAAGA
Organism: Psylliodes chrysocephalus; assembly: GCA_927349885.1. Classification (NCBI taxonomy): domain Eukaryota; kingdom Metazoa; phylum Arthropoda; class Insecta; order Coleoptera; family Chrysomelidae; genus Psylliodes; species Psylliodes chrysocephalus. The sequence continues at coordinate 87,975,174 of OV651813.1, forward strand.
ATTAACGATTTGCACAGTCATTTTATTATTTATACGAGGATTGACTAAAATTTAAACTAGTTGATACCAGATATTTTAATGTTGGCATAGAGAAATATTTTAGTAATAAATATGTTCCTAAGATACATTTTTCCATTTGGTGTTTAAAGAGAAGTCTCCTACCGTCTCTGTCTGTTCAAATATTTGGTCAGGGAGTGTAGTAATTATAATATAGTCATTCCTAGACTCATTATGTTCTGATTACACGACAATGGAGGCATGATAAGAGTAATCATAGCATATGCGTATTACATTTCGTTTTACAATAAAAAATTCTTTTTAAACTTAAAATATACGAAATAATTCAATGGCAGCTTGCTCAATAACAGAAATTACTGATAACACAAGAAAAGTTTTTCCAATTTTTTAATAAAATACTATATTTTATAATAACAAGCAGGCGGAGACTGCCCCCAGGGAGGATTACCATCACCCCTCCTCTGGTCAGTCCTAGTGGAAGAACTCATAAAAAAGCTAATATCTGCAGACTTCTACTGCCTAGGGTATGCCGATGATCTGGCGATCGTCGTAAGAGGCCAGTTCGTAGGTACAATATCGTAGCGCACACAAACAGCTCTAAACATTGTCGGTGAATGGTGCAGACAGGAGGAACTAACAGTAAACCCTCACAAAACCACAATAGTCAACTTCACAAAACGATAAATACTGACAGGACTAAAGTCACCAGTACTGAGAGGAGTGAATAATCAGGGAATCAACACTTTTTTATCTATTCATGATTATTAGAAGGAATATGTTCATCTATGCAGGTAGCAGACAAGCACTACTCATTCTGGACAGATAGCGAATTTACTCAAGGATAGTACTAGAATGTCATTTAGCCTTGGCCGGAGTATTCATCAGCGTCACCTTAAGATGGATCAACGGCCACGCCACATCGAAAGGTAACTCTTGCTGATTCACACTTTTTGAATATGGACTAACAACATCGGCCGTGACAAACATAATTAAAGAACATTCCCTCATAAAATTTCAGAAAATGTGGGATGCAACAAGAATCTGCAAATTTGCTAGGAACTTTTTTTAGGTCTCCCTGATAAATACTATAGCAAACAAATCTAAAAAAACTAAGCAGTCAAACAAAGTGATCTTAGCTTAGGTACTTGGCCACGAAGGAAATTAGGGCCATGCCCCGAACCCTTCTTTGGAGTTACTAAACTAGTGTGCAAAGCATTCATTAAACAAAGGACACAAAAAGAAAAATGGTGGAACAACTATCTAAGATTGAAATGAGCAAAAGAATTCATTAAGGACCAAGTGCTAAGTTTACGAAAGATCTACTGGATCAAAAACGACAAATCGTTAGAATAAGAGTACTAAAGGCACGTGAGTGTCATCAATCTAGCAGTAGATGTCACATTGTGCAGATTTTAAGAAGAAGAATAAAAAACATCAATGTACTGGTCTAAAGGCCTGGCTAGATGAGGCTTTCTAACACTAGGCGAAGACAAACCAGAAAAAAAACATGTAGATTATTGTAGATACATGCGAAAGCCACTGGCAAAGCTACTATGTCCAATAAAAAAAACTCAGGCTATACGACACACTCTAAATAATAGAGTTCCACAATAAATCTGAAAAGGTCGAGGTGGACAACTTCTCTAAAAATTAAATCTAATGCCTAGACAGAATCTGCACCTGATCATATGAATTCTTACTGATCATTGCTGACTAAGAAAGCACAATCTCAGCATGGGACTGTCAGGCTCCACACTCTAGAGGAAGATGAGAATATGAAACATGCTCTCTATGGTTTCCCTATGCCCCTTTATTTATTAGGATATGTGTGTTCTGCAAAAATTAGCCAACATGGACCTGTATTTATAAATCGAACTCAGATGAGTTTATTCTTAAATAAAAATTGAAGTTCGGTTAGAGATGGCAGTAACAAATCCGTAAATGTACTATACAGTTGCAGATTTATTACTATCCATCTGTAAATTCGAGTGCAACACTAGAACTACTTTGAACTCTAGAGCAGTTACAAGTAAACTTCGGTTTTCGTTAAAGGGCAGACTTACCTGAGTTTGATTTATAAATACGGGCTATATAGACTGGATGGCGAGTTTAGAAGGATGCACAATTGGCCTAGTTAGGCCTAAGAACTGTGAGGCAATCCACCCTCCCTTACCTTACAGATAGAGAGCTAGGTTATAAAAAGTGTTCGAAGTTTACAATAGTGGCTTACAGCCTTAGATTATAGAAACCTTGGATGGAACATAAGACACTGCGCATAATCCCATTTCGAAATTATTCACACCCACCAATCACAGTTTCGAATATCACATGTCAGAGCGTTGTCCCTCCAAATTTAATGTGTCAACGAGAATTAATTTGGTATTTTAGTGACTTAAATTTTGGAAATTAACGTTGAAAATGCCAATATGTGTTGTAAAAAGCTTTATTTATAATAAAAGTGCGAAAAGTGACGGAGATAAAAGAAACTTACATTTATTTTGGTGAGTTATTTAATTTTTAAAGATTCTGTCGACGGCCATATTTGTTGATTTTAAAATAAACAGAATCGGACTTGGTCATTAGTACATGTTATAAGTAGCAAATAAAGGTTATTATTATAAACTGTTTACTATTTCTTGTTTCATGGGGAATCTTTTTTCAGGAAGTGGAAAGAGTAACATACAATCAAATACAAAAATATCAATTTCCTTGCCAATTTATTCGTTTCAAACTTCACAACTGGTTTCAATAGTTTTTTCAAAACTCTTTATTTAGTATTTCTCTATAACAGTGTTACTCAAAGTGTGCTCCGCGGAGCCCTAGGGCTCCGCAAAGCCTTTGTGAGGGCTCTGCGAAGAAAATAATCATAATAAAAAAAACAGTACTATCGCCATAAAATGGAGGGACCTGGCTTGAGGACCTTTTTTTTTAGAAGTTATTTTTTTAAGTCACTAAGAGGAAGGAGGATATGATTTTGCTTGAGGACTTTTTTTTTATTTTATTTTTTATGGGTGAAATGGATTTGGGATAATTCTTGCAAGGAGTTTTTTGAATTAATCAAAAATAAATTAACAAATGATGTTCTTGTGCATTTTAAGCCTGAGTTGCTGATTAAATTAATCGTAGATGCATCAAATGTGGGAATAAGGGCCATGATATGTTATGTTTTTGAAAAAAATATTGAGAAACCTATAGCTTCTGCTTCGCCTACCTTATCAAAGTCCGACCAAAAATATTCCCAAATTGAAAGAGAGGGCCTTGCAATAATTTTTGGCCTAAATAAATTTAATGAATATTTATATGGATATTTCTTTATCCTAGTTACAGATCACTTATCACTGGTAACTATTTTTAACCCAGCTAAAGGTATACCCCAATTTTCAGCCAACAGATTACGTAGATGGGCAGTAATATTGTCAAATTACATTTATAAAATTGAATATGTGAAATCGGAGCATAATATAAAGCCGATTTTTTATCACGTTTACCTATTAAAAGTCAAAATGAAGAAAAATTTGAAAAATATTTTTTAAATTGTGTTTTATGTGTTTAGGGCTCCTTCAAATATTTCGCTTTTCAAAAAGGTTCCGTCGTCAAAAAAGTTTGAGAAACACTGTTCTATAATAATATGGGATCTATCCATTTAATTTATATTTTGTTATTTTCTCTAATTTTGACATATAAAGTAATATATTTTGTAATCGCAGCAAGTGTCAAAACGATCTACTTTATGCAACCAGGGAATAAAGGCTGTTGTAATAATTACATGCATTGTCTTCCCCATCATCTTCAATGCCAGCAAATGGGTATTAGGTTTCTTGCTCATCTTCATCGTCTCACAGCTTGATTCTAAGCTGGTTACGTTTTGCTTGTCGCTCCAAGACTAAACGTTGCTGTTCCTCTTTAACCCTGAGTTCTTCTAAGTTTGGTGTTGTGGTTAGCATAACCGATCCTTGTCTTTTACGTTTAAAAGACGTGGAAACCGTTATTGAAATTATGCTCTCTACGAAAATTTGACTACAGTCTAGTATACTTTCTTTATTTAGAGTTATCTGAGAGGTATTTGATGATCCAGGTAAGTCCGTAATCTCAATAGCGTCTGATGGTAGAGGGGGTGTAAGTGGAGGCGGGTGGTCTAGTGTTTATGATTCGAGATCATTTTGTTTAGAAATATTGTTAAAGAAGCAGCAAACACCCAATAGGGAAAAATATTTGCTTTGAACGAATCGATTCCAGTTTTTTGAACTTACTAACGGAATTTTCCATTGTTGCACTACGTTCATAGACTTCAGCAAATAGCTTTCCTACTTAAAAGGAAGGTACAATTGGACCAGGGTTATTCTTGAGCCACTTTGGAATTGCCTGAGTATAATAAGTCGATAACTGCTAATTGTTTGTGGCTAACGTGACCATCAAGTAGTAGGAGCCTAAAATGACATGTATGCCATTTTACCCCAATATGGTGTATGTCATTTTACCCAAAACAATTATTCCTTAGAAAGTATTTAAAAATATATATATATATAACAAATAAATTAAAGGTTTAATTACATTAAAATAAAGAAAAAAAAAGTCTATTTGTTTACCTGTACTAAGTCAACTTAGGCTTATTGCTCCTCATAAATTATTACAGCCAAGTTAGGTGACCACACAAATATTTTTTTGGATCGAGAAAAGCGACTTTTTGGTATTTAGTCCAGACGCGTGCCGCCTGCCATGCTAAATAAACTTGACTGTGGTCACGGATGAAAAAGATTTGCAATTAGCTATTTAGGGCAACGTTGTCACGTCTTAAAGTAGCAATGTGGTCGATTTTACCCGAGTATGTCATTTTAGGCCAGTTTCCCCTACTTAGGGTCGATTTCATCGTTTTGTTAAACGAAGTTTAAAATACTAAACGAAGATTAAAATTACATTTTTACATTAACAATGTCATTTTAATCTTCGTTTAGTAATTTAAATTTCGTTTAACACAACGGTGGAATCGGCCCTTAGCTACTAGCTACCTATATATTGATAAAGTGTTATTGCCCTCATCATAAATGAATCGTGCTAACAAAATTGCTGATTTAAAAATGTATTTGTATGCCTATTGTTGTGATTAATTTTTACAGGTTGCCATAGAAAAGACAAAAAAACTACTATGATTATGGTTTAAAATAATTGTCTAACAAGAGTTTATAATTATTATTGACTATTTCTGCAAGTGGTTTATACAATGCCATCCTTCTTCCTTTCATACATACACATGGTTTAAAAGGTAGGTAAAAATATTAATAATTCAGGTTTAAAAGCTAGGTTCACAATGAATTAGGATTGTAATTTTCAGGGCAAACACAATTGTCGCTGTCATATGTCTTATGTGATTTTTTTAATATAAATTTTTTTTAACCACTTTGCTCAGGATAGAGGTTGGCACAGGTGCAATTTGGTAAAGTACAATGTTGTTACATGCCTTTGGAGCATATTTCATTTCATTATCAGATGACGGTCAAAATTTGCAGTGGGCTCTCTAACTATAACCAATACAATATATGACAACCGCCTATATTCAAACAGCAGTCTTGTGCGCATCCTGAATTTGTATCCCTGGAGTGGATGTTATTTTGTAATATCCAATTGGTCCAAGTGAGCTAACTGATTGTTTAGCCATAAACTGTGTCAGGGTCGTTGACTTATGTAGCTTGCTTGACGCATCTTGAACCTTCTCAACTCGTCTAGACTTTTCTTGACAAGTAATAACATTTCCAGACATTTCTGGACTATTCTATCTTCTTTTACTCGTAGTTTTACTTATGACGACCTCGGTACACTGTAGGACGATGACTAACATTTCACTTCTTTTTGTATTCGTACGTTTTCTATAACAGCCGGGGCTACTGCAGGGTGCTGCGTAACATTGCTCCCTCCTCTCTAGTTATTCGCCCCAAATAACTTGATTACTGGAACCTGGTTGGAGCCAACGGAGAGGATCTAGAGCACGATATGGCGCTAACTTTTAAATGTGAACTACCTTGGGTTTACGTCCCTCTGACAACTGAATGCGGTAGATAAGGGATTGCCTGTATTCCGATTTGTTCTTGGAAATCTTTCAGCGTCTGTGGATAGGCCAGATGATTCTATCTTCTTATGTCGGCCTCAAATTCCTGTAGATTCTCATTATGTTTCTGACTACGAACCTTTACCTTTGGAATACCCGTTTCAAATGCTGCTGGCCATATCTTGTTTCCAACGCTTGGACGAGAGATAATTAACTGGGTTCTTCTTGGGGAAGTAACTGTAAAACGGTTGCTGCCTGTCCGTGCAGCAATACTATTAATGATGCCGCCATCTCTTTTTCAGCCCAGCCGTTGGCTCTAGCTGCAGCTTCAAATTGGAGTCGATACGTTTCCCATGTTGTCTGACTGTCAAACGTGGGTGGCTTCATGGTCTTACTAGTATGGCTTTATGAAACCGGATTTTGGATATGGCTTGGTTCGGTTATAGATGAGGACGAGGCAGTATTTGCAGTTTCTCTGTTGCTTACTAAAGCTAGGCTACGAATTCTTCTTTCTAACTCAATTAGTTCAGTTCTAATTTGCCTTTCTAACTCTACTCTATCCGATTCTTGTTGTTTTAGGTTAGTTTTTAAATTCTCTTGTTGTTGTGCTAAGAGATCTATTCGACTATTTGTTTAAAGTTTTCTTGAATTTGCAGCAAACCATTCATAATTTCAACCGCTTCTTTTCTACGCCTCTCTTCCTTCTCCTTTTCTCGCTTTTTGTTTTTCTTCTGTTCTTGCTTCCTACGCTTTTCCTTTTCTTCCTCTTCCTCCTTATGCGCCTTTCCATCTTCAAAAGTATCCATATCTGTTTCGTACCCAGTGGATCTAGTATTTACCGTGAACTTCTATTTTGTATCTCACCACTGTCACCAATTTTAAGCAGGTTTTGGGGAAGACAATTTATTTTAACACAACTTTTACGATAATTTTTTATTTATTCTATAGTCGAAATAATTTTGTTTCATTGTGTCAGTGTAATATTTTTTTAAACCATCTTATTTGAAAATGTGACCCTTTCCAACTATATGATGAGTCTGAGCTCCGTCGTTTGTTCATGAAAGGAGTGCGTTAGTTTTACTGAGGTCACATTATTGCATTCGTGCCGACAAAAAACTTTTTTGACCCCACTTTTTAACACTTCTCCCCACGTTTCCCATCATTCTATATCTGAAAACGCAAAAAATGTTCGTATGTGCGTATGTATGTGCGATGACACAAAAACTATGATCAACTAGCTGTTTTGATTTTCTTTGTTAATTTCTTCTAAGAACCCTATTAATTATCAGAATTTTTAGATGGAATTTATTGACTCAATACATTTCTTACACAGTGTGTCCAATTAAGTCGGAACCAAAGGAGAAACTTATTCATTATTGATTTTCGGAAAAATAATTATTCCTGATAAAAAGTTCTGCATGGTCCGAAACTTAAAATGTGACCATCCGATATCAATTTTTTTATGCCATGTATGAGGTTTGTCAAAAAATATGATAAAATTAATATACGACTGATAAAATTTGATATCCAATGATTGTATTTTAGATTTTAGACTATGGTCGACCTTCTATGAATAATAACTTTTTTTCTAATAGTAACAATAAAAAAGTTTTTCATATGCCGCCAACTTACGTAGACAATTGGCGGCATATGACTTATATCGATGACAGCTTGTCAACTATAAAACCAGATATTTTTTTAAACGTCTTAAAAAAAAATTATTTAAGAAGTTATTTATTGTAAGTGATAGGGTTAGTTGGGGTAATGGTAAACGATTTTTATAAAAAAATCTTCGAGGTCTGTTAAAATCTAAACTTAAATGTTTACCAAAGAATATTTTTAGGTGGAGTTTTTTTGAAGGTTTGTGCATATGTGCTTGGCATAGCAAGAATAAGGTTGTGGAATTTATCGAAATATTAGATGTTTACAATTACCCAAGAAAAAAGAAAAATTATTGAAATTTTGGGGCAATTGTAAACATCGTGTTTATCGTTAATATGAGTCCTGTTTAACATTATAGAGGTACTTGTGAACATAGAACAAATTAGATGAGTTTTCTTACTTTCAGGAATGTAATTTCGAGTATTGTTTACAATTACCCCAAGGATATTAAAATAAAATACTTGGTAAGAAATTAATTTATTCTACTCGTAAGTACAAAGCTTTAAAAAGGTAAATTCACTAAGATTTTTCGAAAATGTCTACTTTACCAGGAAACGAGTAAATCATTTTACGTCCCACAAATTTTGTATCGGGTTTAGGAGAATAGCAGTCACATTATCAATTGTAATATAAGATACAATCATTTCGTTGATGTAGAAGTCAGAACAGGTTTCGTCTAATGACTTGAGCCCTATAATGGCAATTTCACCATCATCTTCATCATTCTTTTGAACTACGCAAACATATTTATATTTATTATTGGAGCGCTTGCCTATTTCAGAGAATTTTGCTAGGATAAATGTGTCTTTCTGCAAATCCTCCCACTTCACTTCTCCATACTCCACAGATTTTAAATCTTTTGAGAAATTTTTATTGATCAGTGGTAAATTTTCGTCGTCTTCCTCAGATTCTTCGAATAAATTTATGTCTTCCTCACTTTCGATATCAGATTCTCTTTCCCTTTTTTTGTTCCTTTACTTTTGCACTTTTTCATTTTTCGGGGCTTAGCCAAAATTCCTTTAGCATTTTTCTTTTCCTCAGCTTCTTTCAGTTTCTTCAAAACTTCAGGAGTGGTTAAGACTTCTCCGTAAGTAGACTGTTTTAAACGTGGAACAACTTTTCTGGGAAGGGCACTGATTACATCTGACGCAGTATTATTACATGCTTCTTGCAACTTTTGAGTAAATAATTGAAGAATGCGGTTCGGAGAATGGTGTTGGGGCAGTTGGGAAACAACTTGTAAAGTTGTTGGCTCCTTTCCTGGAGTCATCTCCGGTGGAGTCATCTTTGGGTATGGTGCAGGAATAGGACCGTTCTGCTCTATAACGGATGTTCCCGCAGTAGGTTCAACATGTTCATCAGAAGATTGTATCCCCAAGGATACAGATTTAATGCTCTCCTTGTACTTTTTGAGTTTTATGGGATCAAAGAACTCTTCAGAAAACATTGCACAGTTGATGGGAAATATACCAGTATTTTCAAACCCTGATATGATGTTTGCTGGAGTTATACCATCTCTCCAAACTTCAGCTAACAGCTCCAAAAATTTTTGTTTACTTAGCCTACCCGATGATTTGCCATTTCAGACTTGCCATGAGCTACTAATATTTTATCTCATTTGAATTTTACGGGGCCGAAAACACACTTGTCCAAAGGCTGTATCCTATCAGTCAAGTGACTGGGAAATCGAAAGAGTACTATGTTGTTTTGGATAGCAGCATTTACAATACGGACGCTTACATGACTGCAGTGGCCGTCGAACAGTAGGATAGCTATTTGATTAGGTGGGTTACGCGAAAGTCTGCGAGCTCCTACCTCGGGAATAAACGATGTCACAAACCAATGGTAAAAATGAGCCTCCTCCATCCATCCGTTTTTCGATGCTCCTCCATACAACGTTCCTGGAAATGCTTTTTCGGAGGTCCAACGTTCTTGGACCGCCCCTCCTTTGAACACAATAAATGGAGGGAGATAAGTGCCGTCTGCAGCAATGCAGACCAATACTGTTGTCGACTCTCTTCCCGAGCCCCCCGAAACTCGAGACAGAGCTTTTCCTTTTTCATCAATCGCTCTTACTCTGGAGGGATCACTACTAAATCCAGACTCCAGAAAAAAAAATTAGTTCATTAAAAATTATTCAAACAAGAGTAAACAATTAATTTCTAGGAGACTTTTTTTCCTTAAAAATTCAAATAAATCGAAAACTAATAATAATAGTAATAGGGAACCTTTAGTTAACTGACATTATGTTTGATGTAGTTTTTAATTCTAAAATAAAAAACAGGGTGTTCCATTAAAAATAATGTAACTTTGTATATTTTCTCTTATGTGGGACATCCTGTATACATCTAACAAATTTTAAATTGTAGCCGTCTGTAACCTATGTATTCCTCCCAAACGAATTTTTTATATCTTTGGTCGTTTTCCCATAAAGCTCCGTCCCGTTGAGCGTGAGCCTGTATAATTATCTAGTACTTCTAAACTATGATAATTATGAATATTCTAAATTAGTTACGATTAAATCATATCAGATACCATTTCCTGAATACTGAAACTATTTCCTTCCTTTTCGACGAAAATTGACATTCTAACAGCATAGAATGCAAGGTTATTAGTACTTCTGTTTACAAATTAATAAACACCACATTGATAATTCTATCCTACCAGAATTAAAATAACTATCTTGTAAAAAGGAGTTTTATTTTCATTCAGTTATTTCCTTAGAATTATGTGACAATTATATTGATAGACGTTATGTAGGTATCAAAAATTATTGTTTTTTTATTGAAATATTTTCCAACATCAAGACAACATTTAAGTAACAACTATAATACAGTGTGACCCAAAAATTTGTATAAAATGGAAGATGAACCTTTTATTTAACAAAAAATTATTCTAGATAAAAAATTTTGCTTCAAATTTAATTAAAAATTGAAAGAATCTTTAATGTTTCTTCCTTGGGAGTTCCTTAGTAGTTTGTGCAACAAGAGTGGATATGGATAATCCACTCGAGTTGTACAGTATGTTTTTTCTACAACCCACAAACAAAAACCTACAAATTTGAAAAATTATTTCAGGTTATTCAGTACGGCAGGGTAGAAGGGCCACAATTTTTTTATTCTCTTCTGAAATTCCATGTTCGAACAAAGAATTATTTGTTTGAACACGGAATTCCCTATTCACCCACGGAATTCCGTATTCAAACACGGAATTCCGTATTTAAACACGGAATTCGTATTCAAACACGGAATTCGTATTCAAACACGGAATTCCGTATTCAAAACACAGAATTCTTTATTTGAACTCGGAAATTTGAAATACCGTATTCGAACAAGGCATTTCTTGTTCGTACTCGGAATTCCTTGTTCGTACTCAGAATTTCGGAATCATCTAATTTGAATGTAGGATGAAGTAATAGATACCAAAAGTCTCGTCCTCTTTGGTGCCTGCACAATATTTTTCCTTTAATTTCATTTTCAGGGCAGTATTAGTTCTTAGAGTCTAGTCCCTGATGCCCAAATTTCATTTAAATCTGATCAAAATTACGCCCTGTAGTATAGCATTTTAAATTTACTCTCCTTCCCTTTCTTGCCCAGAGGACGGAAAAGGGGTAAAGTGAGGGGATGTTTTCTATATGGTTTCAAGCAATTAGTTTGTTAATAAAGAAATGAGGGGCCGGTTGAGAATTTTTTGCTTGTGTTTCTTTTAAATTGTACTTATACCAAAATATGCGCATCTAAAAAACAAAATCCACTTCTGAATTGAAGTGAAGGACAAATAATATGTCCGTCGTGTATGGAAATCAAAGGTCAAACGATTCGGTTTCAATAGCTTTTTTGCCCCCACTCCGCTCCAGCCTCCAAGAGTACCTTAAAAATTAATTTAAAATAAAATTGTTCAAGTAGAGTTTTTGGGACCGAATTATGAGGATTTTTAGAGGATCCGTATTTATCCTCCCCTTCCCGAATTCTACCAAGAGTAACCCTTCTTTACTTTGCACTTTGGTCCCAGAATCATAGTGGTGTACTCATGACTGATCCATGGTAACATACCGACTAAGAAAGTTCGCATTGTTTGCTTGGTACCTTTCCAAAAGTAGCTCAGAAGTCAACATCTGATTTATTTTTTGATCGATGGTTAACATTCGAAGCACCCATCTTGCACTCATCTTTTTTATATCTTATTTTATATTCAGTATATGGTGGTGCACCACATGATATGATAAGCCAGTATCTTTCACAATGTCGCTGATGCATACTCGTCGGTCTTGCTGTACCTTTTTAATAATTTTGTCTTTTGTTGCCGTTATGGGTGGCCTACCAGCAGATTTTTACAGGATGTTCTTCTGCATTTAAAATCTCACAGCAAAAGAACGATTTGAGCTACAAAGTTAATATTTTGTAGGTATGATCTACAAAAGTTAGTTAACAAACTGTTGAAAATATTAATCAAGCTACCACTAGGTCAGGGGCTGAGCATAGGGATCTACCGTCATATTTTTAGTGATATGCCGGTAAACACTCCAATAATATGGCTTCAAAGAAACAAAGGAACTTATATGAAACCAAACTTAAAGGAAAAATATACAACACTTCTGGTGCGAGTATCCAAAAGAAACATTGGAAAGGATCTTAAACCAAACTTGGAAGAAAAAAACTGTACACTCAAAAGTTGAAAAACAAGAAAGGCTTGTTAACCCAGAATTGAACAAAAATATCGTGAACCTCTGCCAATATCAGAAGAAAAAACGTTTGCAGAATAGATGCTATGCCAGGCTATGTACCATAATTTCTACACATCTCTTCCTTGTAGTTCCTAGATGTCAAATGACTTCCAGAACCTGATGAGGAAAAGAATTATGATGACATTATTTAGAATACATTTTCACATATTTAGTAATTTTTATATTTTTAATTAAATAATAATCAATAAAGGTTACCATTTTTTCAATAGATTATGTACAATTAATTGTGAACTTATGTAGCTCCTTACGTAAAAAAATAATAATTTATGTTTTTAATTAGAAACAACTACAAAAATTGCATTTTTTATCGATTTTAAAAACGTCAAACTTCCATTAATGCCAGCAGTATTATTGACCAAAAAAATAATACACAAAAAACTATTTTATTGATTTCTTAACTTTATTGAAATCTTACATACGACCTTCTTGTTTTTAATTTAATCTCAATAACTCCAAAATATATGGGCAATTAATTTGACAGAATTGTTACTTACTCGTATTTAAAATCCAAAATATGAACTGTGATTGTTGGATTTAATTTTTTTGTAGTGTTCTCACTACCTACAATAGATATGAAATATATTCGTTCAGTTGAACGCAATCGCATACTTTTTTGTTTTGTAGTCTGTTCGTAGATGAGCTAATATCCATGTTGGTGTAAAAAAAATAATTTTCATTATTTCGTAGCGTTAATATTGGGATTTGTTTGGGGATTTTCTGGGAATTTATTCTTATATTTGTCGGATATTTAACCGACCAGTTTTCGGAACTTTAACACCGATTCTTTGTTTACGTTGTTATGTACATTAAAAATTAAAGACATTTCAGACGACCTGAGGAATTGTTTGAATGTTGTTATTGCATGTGTCCTCAGACGATGCTATACAGTTGCTTGAGGAAGATTTGAAAATTTTCTGATACGCGAGGTTGGATTCGAAATTTTGTATTCATCTTGATAATTTGGAAATCTCTGACTATTTCAGCGATAGCTTAAATGGAAGAGCGACTATGCGTAGAGGGTTCGAATTCTTTTGAGTGACTTTTTGCAAGTGTTGACCTCTTGTGCGAATGGAAACTCCATCACTGTTAATAGTAGTAACTTTAGTCCTGTTATAGCAGGGATAGAAATTGCAAAGGCATTTTGTAGTTCTCCCATTTTATACACATAAATTGACAGTTTTTCGTTTGAACCTAACCGAAGGGACGTGATTCATTGGCGTACAAATTTTTTTTATAGATGTTAATAACAATTTAGGGTAAATAGTTTCACAAATTGGGAATAGTTGTTGAAATTTTTTAGAATTATGATTTGCATATTATAATACTTGTTTAGTAATTATTTTAACTCCATAAATACATTATTTATTCTTTGAAACGACACTGGCAGGTAAACATTACCGAGAAATTATCGACATGGTTTGACGTTTACCCCTTCTCTAACTATACCAAAAGATTTTCCAACTTCTGCCCATGTTATAGTACCATTAATCTTGTGAAGTTAGTTAACTATTGTGTTTTTGTGTTTTGTAAGGGGTTAACTGTTAGTTCCTCCTCTCTACGCCATTCGTCAATGATGTTTAGAGCGGTTTGCGTGCCTTCGGGGTGTCTATTCTTGAAATCGGGGAGTGAGAAATATTGCGAGAATATTCTCACTTTCTGCTCCCTTGTAAAAATTCGTATTCCTAAAATCGAATTTACCCAAATTGGTGGAGAATTTTCTCTCAAAACTTTGTTCTACTTTTAGGTAGAGAGAATGAAAATAATGAGAGAATTCAATTCACAAGCATGCGCAGTGCGTGTCAGAATTTAAATAAATAAAAATCAAAATATTACTGTAACCGCATTGATGTTGCTAGTAGTTTTCAGGTATATTTATGCCATTGCGGTATTTACTTTCCCTTTAAAATGGATTTAGACGCGAAAAAAGAATATTTTTTATTTAATACAGACAAATTTTAGACAAAATGACAAAAATGGAGCAACAACTTGTTTAATTAAGGGTAGTAGGGTAAAACTATGCCCGTACACTATACAATACTCCCCTTTTCCAACAGTAATACCTCCCTCACATCTTTTAAATTTGTTTGGACTTTCACTCATGTTTTTAAAATGATTAATTATTTAGGAAAGTAATACCTTCTACAATCGTAGAGTTTTAAACACATTTAGAAGGATATTCAAACTTGAATTTTTTTTTAAGAGATTTGTTTTTCTAGTTTAATAATTATTTAAAATGACAGTTATTATTATTTTTAATGAACAGTAGCATTTTAAAATGTTTATACGTGCACAAGTCAAAATTCCGTTGTCGATAAAAAGAAATCATAAAAACTTATAGTTATTTATGTATCAAGGGAATTATAAGGGCCTTAATTACCGATAGCAAAGTTTGCGTCCCGAGGGCCTTTGGCCCGAGGGACAGCAATTGCCTGGGGTTATTAAGGCCGAGTAATTCCCGTGGTACATAGATAATTTTATTTCTGACAGATTTCAATAAAATTTTGTTTATTTTTAAAACGGAAAAAATGTACCAATTTATTACCTTCCCGGTATATTTGAATCAGGTACCGTTGATTATAAGAGTTTTGTTGTTGCTAGGTTGTTGCTATGTTACTTGTTTATAAACAGAACTTTGTTATCAAGCTGTGTTTGCGTTAAAAACTATTTCTACCTCAAATATAATGGAGCAGATTTTGAAAAAAGCTGAAAAAGCAAGAGAATCATTAATTCCATCGAAAAGTGAAGCCGTATATCAAAACGAATACAAGATATATCTGGAGTGGCTGACACGGAATAATGTTATGCCAAAAGATGCCACTGAAACTGTATTACTGGCATATTTTCAAGAATTGGTAAGGAATATTGTATGTTTTTCGGTAGATTTGGTAGTAATTGTGTTTATTCGTATAGTCCGAATTCTTCATGGTCAATGCTAAAATCGATGGTGACTATACTTGTGAAAGGTAGAGGGAATTATAGAACCTATAATGTCCCAAGGGAGTTATGACCCTCTTTATTGATAGTGTAACTATGACGATATAAGCTTATAATATCCCTGTCAGAAATAAAAATCTTAAAATGCCATCAGTGTCATTTGCTGTCAAAAGTTCGTAGTTTCTAATTGGTCGGAGGATCTAGAACGATCTGGCAAATTTGTATTTTTTTTCACCATCTAATTTCTCCTCTCTTGGTTTTCACGTTATTTCAAGAATACCAATTTTTTGAATAAAAAGAATATATTCTCCGGGAAGTTTCAGTTTCTCTCGTTTCCAAGCATACGCACCCTGATATTATACCTGAGAACTAGCCTCTTACGACGATCACCAGGTCATCTCCATACTCTAGGCTGCAGAAGCCTGCAGTTATTTGCATTTTTATAAGTTCTTTCACTAAAAATAATCAAAGAAGGGGTGATAGTACTTCTCCCAGCAGCCTCTGCCTGCTGTAGTCGTCAGTGTAGATATGTAGTCACTATAGTTCTGTATCATTTGCTTCTATTATTCCTCATACAACATAAAATACGTAAATAATTCCTGTCGTTTGCAGCTATAACGTCCACACATAACGCCCGTCGGTAGTATGAGTGTTATTATAGCAAATCCAATACATAAACAAGTGGAAAATTAACACATTTGTAAGTCACCTTTCTTTGCAACATTCTAAGATATAATTTTTAGTTATTATTAAAATTGTTTCATAATTATCTCTTACTTCAAATAGGAATTATAATGAAAACGTAAGTGTTTGTTTTTCACCGATAGGTAGATATTTTAAATGCTGTTTAAATTATTTATTCGAGATGATTTATCACTTTGCGGTTGATTGAAACCTTGAGCAGGTAAGATTTTGACGCTAATTTATTCTGATCAGTGAAATTCCCTATTAAGTTATTTATGAATAAATAGTACGTTTTTTCTGTGGCTAGATAGCCTGTGTTTGCCGAACGAACGAAATGAGTCCGGTAATAACACAGGTCACTCTGAATAAAAATATTATTTTTTTGACAGGCTCCTCAGGAAGAAGTACAGTTATTGGGCCATATTTTTTTATCAAAATTGTATCTGAATTTTCTACAAAATAATTTAACCTTTAGCGGACGTAACACTTTTTTAATGTCCACAGACCACTGGTCATTACTGCCATTTCTTCATTCATCTCAATTGAATTTTAATTATAGGCATTGACTCATCAAACTTTGACATTTGCAAGAAAATAAATCAATGAAAGCGAAAATGTTCAAATATATGGTCTTACTTGTTTCAATAATTTATTAAAAATCGCAAAAAATCATCAAATTTATTGATCCTATGAAGTTGGAATAAAATAAACAATTTTTTTATAAAGCCAATATATTTAAGTAACAAATATAGTCAAATAATAATTTTTTTCTACACCCGTATTATAATAATGCACTTATATGCCCATAATCCGTTTCATAATGATACCCATTATGATACAGATTTTTCATTACGATACAGATTTTTAATCAATAGAAACCTACAATTTTTCAATCAAGCATGCTGTTTGACGTTTGTCCTAGGTTCCTATGTAATTATTTTAGTTGTCAAAACGTATTAAATTTTCGTAGGTAGCTAAACTTCGATAATTATAATATTAAAATGTCTGATATTAGCGATATAGAAGACTCCTCCACACATATCGGAGAAAGCAGAAAATACAGTACAAAATATTTTACCGCAAAAATCTAGGGAAATACCAATACCTGAAGTAATACCATTAATTACAATTTTGTAGAATTTTTTATAGAAATACGAGTAATTACTGTTATTGTGTTCAATACCAATATAAATATAATATTTATAGGTCTTGATTATTTATCGGGTGTAGAAAAAATAGCGTATGCAACTCTCATGTAATGGTTATTAAAACACTCGCATAAACCATACGAAACTCGCCTTTGGCTCGTTTCGTATCCCGGTTAATGCTCGTGTATTAATAACCATCATTACATGATCGTTGCATAATATACTATTATGTACGATTGCGTTGTGTTTAGTATAATATGCAACGGTCATGTAATAACCATGAGAGTTGCATACGCTATTTTTTCTACTACCGATAAATAATCAAGAACTATAAATATTATATTTTTATTTGTATTGAACACAATAACAGTAATTACTCGTATTTCTATAAAACATTCTACAAAGTTTTAATTAATGGTATTACCTCGGGTATTGGTATTACCATACATTTTTGAGGTAAAATATTTTGTACTGCATTTTCTGCTTTCTCCGATATGTGTGAAGGAGTCGATGGTAAGTCTTCTATATCGCTGATATCGGACATTTTGATGATATAATTATCGAAGTTTAGCTATCTACGAAAATTTAATAAGTACTGACTTGGACAACTAAAACAGTTACATAGGAACCTAGGACAAACTTCAAATGCACAGCATGCTTGATTGAAAAATTATAGGTTTCTATAGGGACCGTGCGTGAAATATAGAGGCAGCACTACTGCCGAAGTTAGCCCTCTCTAGTGTTTAATTTTAGAATTATATGGGGTAAACATTGCAAGTAAATAATAAAGGATATTTTTTAAAATATTAAATATAGTTAAAAATAGATACCGGCCCGCACCAAACAATCGTGTACATGGTCAAAATGACGTAAAATGTGAAACATTATTAAAATCTGGACATGTATATACATTTTAAGCAAAAAGATTTAAATGGCTAAGTGACAATAAATTGTAAAGTTGTACCTTAAACAAGTGTATCCAATGTCAAAATATCGGTATTTAGTAACACTGAATTTAAAAGTATTACAATAACATTTAAAAAATGTAAATTAATAAAAAAGATTGATAATAATAATAATAATAATAATAAATCTTTTAGCTTTTATGTTAGTCGAAATGTCATTCATCCACTGACGTTTATGAGATGTCCAATGATACATAATATAGATTGCTCACCCATCTATAAAAAAATTATGAAAAGCGGGTTGCAATGTGTCTTTCCTAGTGCTCACTAAATAGAGCCGTTCTAGCCCAAATGTGTTTTAAAATAAAATTTCAGCTTTTTAATCTTAGAAAAAGAAAATAATTAAAGTTTTACTTCAAGACATGTTATTATGTATTTGGAAAGTTGAGTTTCCATGTAGTTAAATAATATTAAGAGATCTAAACAATTTTTATAGCAGATGGATATAAATAATTTTTTCTACGTTCATGCAAAAAACAAAACTTTATTGAACTATATTTAGTGAAAAAACTGGGTCTACAAATTTTATTGTCATTTTACTACAGCGTTTTATGATCATGACAAACATAAATATTCAAATCAACGCCAAATATTTAGTCCATTTTCATTTTCTGTGTTACGTTTTAAAATCAGTTGCATATTTTATATTATTTTCATTCATTTAATAAATAAATTAATAAAAAAAATTATTTTATTAAAAATGTCATTACAAATTATGGACACAAACGTAAATAAATGCCTTAAACGAAGGTATACGATCACGACTACTATGATTTGGATAATACAACTGCAGTCCTATATAAAACATTTTTTTGGTTTTTGCATGAACGTAGAAAAAATATTGTATGCAACTCGTGCAAAAAGTGTTTATTCCACGCGACGTGAAATTGTCCAACGAGGCCGTCAGGCCGAGTTACTTTTTGCACTTTTTGCACTTGTTGCATAAATGACTATTAGACTCCTCTCATTTTAGAAATAATACTACATAAAATACATAATTGTAATATGCAATACAATTTTGAAAAAGTAATGTAAACAACTTTGAGATGAGGTATAAACAACTTTGGTAAGAGTTATAATTGGACACTTATCTATTATTCTGAATAATATTTAATGGTAATGTCACTAAAAAAATCACTGGATTTTTAATATTTTAAAGTTTGTTGCAATCTCTTTAGACAGTAATTGCAATGTATTATTTATGATTTGCTTATTTTAATAATAGATGAAAAATGGGTAATAAATTGTAAAGAGGGCCATGATATTTTTGTCAAATTGGACATTCTCATTTCATAATAAACATTCTACATTAGTTTTAATCAACAGAATAAACCATTAATTATCTGTAAAATTATATTTATATAAAATGTTCATTTAAATATGTAAAAATCTTAATGACAGGAAAACACTAAAGATTCTAATTTCTAAACCGGTTCTGTAAATGATTTCTTTACAACTAAGTGCTCAAAATTGATACAAGCTAGATAAAAAGAAAACTTTGCCCAGTGAAATATGCTTTTCGTGGTCTGATTTACATATGGATAAGCAATCTTTGTAATATTAGGTCTGTTCGGGTTCTTCAAAAATACATTGAAAACTATCAGAGGACTAGTTGACCAGTGGACAGTTTAATAGTTATATGCGACGAATACTTTGGAATTGAACTGTTCCACAGGTTCTCGGATGGTTTGCCTCGAGTTTTAAAGAAACTCGAACAAACCTTATGTATATCATTGGGTGTGAGACATTAATTGTTGTGCTTTGTGAAAATTTATAAAATTTCTTTACTATCGAATGAAATCCAGGTTTCCAAAGTGATGTGTTTGTACATCCACGGATGCAACAAGTTTTTTCGATAATGATATTACGAAAATAAATCGACTTTATTTAATTAATAATTATTAAACAATAAATGCCGTATAAAACATTAATAAATACCCCCCATAAAGTTCACATTTTTGTCACCAGTTAGCGTTAAAGTCATGACGCACGGTCCCTATTGATTAAATCTGTATCGTTATGAAAAATCTGTATCATAATGGGTATCATTATGAAACGGATTATGGGCATATAAGTGCATTATTATAATACGGGTGTAGAAAAACTATTTTACGAAACAGATGTCAGGGACAATTCTGGTTTAGACGAGCACGTCCTCGTAATGCAATAAAAATTGGTCTTTTTCGAATTTTTTTTTGAGTGTTTGAACACGCTCGACAATCTGCTAAAATTTCTTGAATAAATACCATGAAATACAAGAACAATTTAAATAGTACTGTCACATTGGACAGCACCTTTAGATAGAACAGAGACGAACATTTGTTATTGTTTAAAAGGTTCAGACGAGTAGCAGGGTGGCAGCTGTCTCCTGGATTTGCAAATATAATTATAGTCCTAAAAAACACAAGAGACTACAATTGACCAGATACCAAAAAATTAAACTCAATCTGGCAATTAGCAATGGAGGTGGGAACTTGTTTACTTGTTGAGTTAATTGTCTCAAGGTTATTCTTAATTCAGTCCAACTCAGTATACAGGGTGTCAATTTGAAAAGTTCCCATCCCTAATATTTTCCTTTCACTAAATAATATGAAATATCGCAGAAATCCCCAAATTTCATTTCAAGTGGGGTACCTTCAATGAATATTCTTAGCTCTTATGATTTAACCCCAAGCAGGGGCAGATGTTTAGAATCTTAAACAGGAAGGGTAACACATCATTTGAAAGGTAAATCAAAAAAATCGAAAAATAAAAAAAAAAATTCCGAAAAATCGAAAAATCGAAATATCGAAAAATCGAAAAATCGAAAAACCGAAAAATCGAAAAATCGAAAAATTGAAAAATCGAAAAATCGAAAAATCGAAAAATCGAAAAATCGAAAAATCGAAAAATCGAAAAATCGAAAAATCGAAAAATCGAAAAATCGAAAAATCGAAAAATCGAAAAATCGAAAAATCGAAAAATCGAAAAATCGAAAAATCGAAAAATCGAAAAATCGAAAAATTGAAAAATCGAAAAATCGAAAAATCGAAAAATCGAAAAATCGAAAAATCGAAAAATCGAAAAATCGAAAAATCGAAAAATCGAAAAATCGAAAAATCGAAAAATCGAAAAATCGAAAAATCGAAAAATCGAAAAATCGAAAAATCGAAAAATCGAAAAATCGAAAAATCGAAAAATCGAAAAATCGAAAAATCGAAAAATCGAAAAATCGAAAAATCGAAAAATCGAAAAATCGAAAAATCGAAAAATCGAAAAATCGAAAAATCGAAAAATCGAAAAATCGAAAAATCGAAAAATCGAAAAATCGAAAAATCGAAAAAACGAAAAATCGAAAAATCGAAAAATCGAAAAATCGAAAAATCGAAAAATCGAAAAATCGAAAAATCGAAAAATCGAAAAATCGAAAAATCGAAAACTCGAAAAATCGAAAAATCGAAAAATAGAAAAATCGAAAAATAGAAAAATCGAAAAATCGAAAAATCGAAAAATCGAAAAATCGAAAAATCGAAAAATCGAAAAATCGAAAAATCGAAAAATCGAAAAATCGAAAAATCGAAAAATCGAAAAATCGAAAAATCGAAAAATCGAAAAATCGAAAAATCGAAAAATCGAAAAAACGGAAAATTGAAAAATCGAAAAATCGAAAAATCGAAAAATCGAAAAATCGAAAAATTGAAAAATCGAAAAATCGAAAAATCGAAAAATCGAAAAATCGAAAAATCGAAAAATCGAAAAATCGAAAAATCGAAAAATCGAAAAATCGAAAAATCGAAAAATCGAAAAATCGAAAAATCGAAAAATCGAAAAATCGAAAAATCAAAAAATCGAAAAATCGAAAAATCGAAAAATCGAAAAATCGAAAAATCGAAAAATCGAAAAATCGAAAAATCGAAAAATCGAAAAATCGAAAAATCGAAAAATCGAAAAATCGAAAAATCGAAAAATCGAAAAATCGAAAAATCGAAAAATCGAAAAATCGAAAAATCGAAAAATCGAAAAATCGAAAAATCGAAAAATCGAAAAATCGAAAAATCGAAAAATCGAAAAATCGAAAAATCGAAAAATCGAAAAATCGAAAAATCGAAAAATCGAAAAATCGAAAAATCGAAAAATCGAAAAATCGAAAAATCGAAAAATCGAAAAATCGAAAAATCGAAAAATCGAAAAATCGAAAAATCGAAAAATCGAAAAATCGAAAAATCGAAAAATCGAAAAATCGAAAAATCGAAAAATCGAAAAATCGAAAAATCGAAAAATCGAAAAATCGAAAAATCGAAAAATCGAAAAATCGAAAAATCGAAAAATCGAAAAATCGAAAAATCGAAAAATCGAAAAATCGAAAAATCGAAAAATCGAAAAATCGAAAAATCGAAAAATCGAAAAATCGAAAAATCGAAAAATCGAAAAATCGAAAAATCGAAAAATCGAAAAATCGAAAAATCGAAAAATCGAAAAATCGAAAAATCGAAAAATCGAAAAATCGAAAAATCGAAAAATCGAAAAATCGAAAAATCGAAAAATCGAAAAATCGAAAAATCGAAAAATCGAAAAATCGAAAAATCGAAAAATCGAAAAATCGAAAAATCGAAAAATCGAAAAATCGAAAAATCGAATAATCGAAAAATCGAAAAATCGAAAAATCGAAAAATCGAAAAATCGAAAAATCGAAAAATCGAAAAATCGAAAAATCGAAAAATCGAAAAATCGAAAAATCGAAAAATCGAAAAATCGAAAAATCGAAAAATCGAAAAATCGAAAAATCGAAAAATCGAAAAATCGAAAAATCGAAAACTCGAAAAATCGAAAAATCGAAAAATAGAAAAATCGAAAAATCGAAAAAACGGAAAATTGAAAAATCGAAAAATCGAAAAATCGAAAAATCGAAAAATCGAAAACTCGAAAAATCGAAAAATCGAAAAATCGAAAAATCGAAAAATCGAAAAATCGAAAAATTGAAAAATCGAAAAATCGAAAAATCGAAAAATCGAAAAATCGAAAAATCGAAAAATCGAAAAATCGAAAAATCAAAAAATCGAAAAATTGAAAAATCGAAAAATCGAAAAATCGAAAAATCGAAAAATCGAAAAATCGAAAAATCGAAAAATCGAAAAATCGAAAAATCGAAAAATCGAAAAATCGAAAAATCAAAAAATCGAAAAATCGAAAAATCGAAAAATCGAAAAATCGAAAAATCGAAAAAACGGAAATCAAAAGGGAAATCAAATACAACAATTTTCTGAAATATTTGAGGAAGTACCTACAAAAGAATGATGGTGAGTTGAGTTAATTGTCCCAAGGTTATTCTTAATTCAGTCAACTCAGTATATACCTGTGTCAATTTGAAAACTTCCCACCCCTAATATCTTCCGCTAAATAATATGAAAATTTTCATTTCATGGGGCACTTTCAATGAATATCTTTAGCTCTTATGGTTTAATCTCCTAGCAGGGACAGATGTTGCCTTTAGAATCTTAAACATTTAAGGCGTAGTATAAATTTTTTATTTTAGTTGATTGCGATTAAAATCTGTACGATTTTTCAATTATTAAAGTCATATATATTTCATTAAATTATGTTTTATCATATTGTAAATTAAATTAATAATAAAATTAGCTTTCAAATGAATTGTCATACTTATATGGTAGAATGAGTATTTATCAATATCACCTCGCCCTCAAAGAAATAAGGGATTTAATACAAAACAAAAGGAAGGCTCGAAAGGAGTAACAAAAAATGAGAACCGAAGAGAACAAAAACAAATTAAATAGACTTACACAACGCCTACGAAGAGAGATAGACAAAATTAAAGATGACCCAACTAACAAATATCTGAGAGAGCTCATAAATGACCAAATCACTGATTACTCATTACGGAAAGCTGTAAAAAATTAACAAACCAATTCAACAAATACGAACAGAAAATGGGATGTGGGCAAAAAGCTGATGCTTTTGCCAAATATTTAGTACGCATCTTCCACCCGAACCCAGCAGAAGATGAAGAAATTGAAATGGACAACAAAGAGAAAGTTAGTGATATAGAGAAAATATTATTAACTAGTCTTAAAGAAGTACAAAGATAAAAAATAGTAATAATGTAAAAAAAGCTTGCAGCATTTAGACTTCAAGATGTTCAACTACTATGGAAAACTGCTTAGGTAATAATTATTTATTTATTTATTTATTTTGATACCCAAAACAGGAAAACGCAATCCCAATAATGAAATAACATATAAATCAATCTCGCTTCTACCTGTGAAAACTATTTGAGAGAAACCTGCGTCACGTTAGCAAGTAGCTAGTTAGCAATAAACTCAGGTGGAGGCAGGGCCGTATCTAGCCCCATGTTTCAGGGAGGCTAAACAAAATCGTGGGGGCTTCATTTTTTTTTATTAGAGTATTAAAATTCCAAAAAGACATTAGGAGTTTTGTTTTGAATTCGTTCCTCCGAGGAGGGTATTAAAAATAACAAGCAATTACAAAACACATATTTATTCAATAAAAAATATTTTGATTAAACAAAAGAATAAACTCTACACCAAAAAAATATAAAATGTCTTTTCCTACGAACATTTAACTGGTTGAGGGTTCAGTTAGTAAAAGCGGCATCAAATATGCCAAAGAGTTAAAAAAATATTTTTTCTATCAATTTTTAGAATAATTGCAGTTTCCTTTTTTTTAAATTATTAAACTCAACCAGCAGATTTTCAATATTTATGTTTTTTTTTCTCTTTTTCAAATGCTAAATAGGTAAGGTTTGCCAGTCTCGGATGTAACATTGATCTCCGCTGAGGTGGCTGAGGTCTATCAATTCTAGTAAGGACAGAAAAACGATTCACAAAGAGCCGTACTACAAGCGAAAGTAGGCCAAGTCGCTAGAAATTTATAAGTTTCTTTAAAAGCAGTGTTTTGCCTAAAAATACACTGAAAAATATCGAGATTTTCTGCAGCATTCTTGATGACTTCTATTTCCGCAGCACTTGTTAATTGAATGCCCAGTTCGACCAATGGTTGATATTTTTCAATATCTAATTTTTCTCCTGACATAATAGCTTCAATTAAATCATCGTTGTCATTAAATCTACGTCTTAGCTCTATTAATATTATGTCAAGAACTTAAAAAAATATTTGTTTGAAATCTGCTTCGCTAACAACTGTAGATCTCATAGGCTCAGTAAGTTCAAAATTTTGCTGGGTTTTCTTTTTCTTGGCGATGATGGGTCTTCTGAATCAATAATTGAAAATTGTACGTTCATTACATTAACGAGCCGGTGGTACTCATCATTATTTCGCTTTTCTTCAAGCGTTTGCACAACGGCTGAAACTATTTTCATCATGTCAGTCAGTGTGGCCTCCCTGCTTTGTAGAATTTTGTCCGTGCGTGTACTGCTATCTATCAGTAATCAGTTTTAAGTTTTAATAAAATATCTTGGTTTGACACTACAGGGAAATTAGGGGAATTACCAAAATAAAATGTATGGTTATCCGTTTTCCGATTTCCAGTTGCAATTTATTGTCTGTGGCTTTGTATTTATTATGTTTTGATTAAAATGGACAGTATAAGCAATAAGTAACTGTTAATAAATAAAGTATTTTCTTGTAAGAGAATATAATATAAGTGACTTAGAACCATTACTAAAAATATATTGATATAACGGTTCTACTATAAAATTTTTATAGTAAGTACATTTTTCCCAATTCACATTTTCCAAAAAAAAAAATCAATACAATTTTAAAAATCGTCGATGCGACTCATTGTTCATTGTTTGCATTTTACGTTAATTGCGCTTCTAGGGGGGGCGCAGACAAGCTTTAGGGGGGGCTCAGCCCCCACTGGCGCCCCCCTCGCTACGGGCCTGGGTGGAGGTCAAAGCGCCAGCGGTCGGACTAAATCTTTAACTTCTAATTATTTTAAATTTAGACATAAAGAATACATTAAATCATAATTTTTTGCATTATAATTAATATTATCCTTTCTTAAAATTATAATTTGGATTTGGATTTGGAGAGGGTTTAAGTTTATTGCTAGAACGAAATTTGTGTTGTTTGAAAATGTAATTAGGCCATTCGATAGATAATAAAAAAACAAACAACTTTTTAAATACCATTTTTATTGCTGAAACGAAATTTGTTTTTAAAAATTTATTCTTATTTAGTCTTAAAAAGACTAAATAAGATAATCTACAGAAAACAACTTATTCTGTTCTATCAATTCGAATTTCGGGATAAACATTCTACAATTGATCAGAACCATTGCATAATAAATAAAATTCTCTAGAACAAAAAAAAATGTTTCGCACTATTTCTTGATATCTCAAAGGCCTTCGATAAAGTGTGGCATCAAGGCCTACTAATTAAAATAAAGAAATATTTTCCGATGCCATATGTCCAACTACCAGAATCATATCTACCGTAGTGAACATTTAAAGTTAAAATGGAAAACGAATTCTCTGAACTCAAGTCAATAAATGCTGGCGTCCCACTAGGAAGTGTTCTTGGCCAGTATTATATTTATTATACACCTATGACATTCCAGAGATAGAACATATAAATATAACCACATTCGCTGATAATACAGCTGTTTTAACCATAGACTCAAAGGCTCAATTATAGAAGAAACAACAGCTAATCTTCAAAATGGAATCAATAGCATACAAATCTGGTCTAAATAGTGGCGTACAAAAATTAATGAAGAAAAATTTGCTCACAATAACTTTACTAATAGAAGAATAATAGATTATAGGTATACCAATAAACTTAAATAACAATATTAAAATAACAATATTATACGAAATAAGAAAACAGCATAATATCTGGGTCTAAGGCCCGTATTTATAAACTTATCTCAGCTGAGTCGGACTTGGCTGAGTTGTCCTTGAACGAAAATCGAAATTTGGTTACAACTTCTCTAAAGTTCTAGGTGGTTCCGGTGATACACTGGAATTTAGAGACGGACTGTAGAAAATCTGTAACTGTTAAGTACATTTACGAATTTGTTTTAACCCATCTCCAGGGGCAGCTTGTGACCAAAATTTTGGGGGTTGACAGTAGCAGAATATAGATTCCGGTACAGATACAGGTAAAAAAACTGTCAGTGTTTTAGAAAGGTATATTATAAACTTTCTAAAACACTGAAAGTTTTTTCATACATCTGTACTGATACCTATATTCTGTCACTGTGAACCCCCTCACAAGCCGCCACTGCCCATCTCTAAATTTACGCGATATAAACAAACTTCGATTTTCGTTTAAAGGCTCAGCTGAGATCTGTTTATAAAATACGGACCTAAATCTATATGCTAAATTAAAATGGAAGGAGCATGTAAAAATGAAAACTAAACAACTAAAGATTAAAAATAGAAATATGAATTTGTTGATAAGAAGGCACTCTTCACTTTTTACTCAAAATAAAGTCCTGATTTACAAATAAGTTCTTAAGCCAGTATGGACATATTATGGTCTACAATTATGAGAGTGTACCAGTAAAAGGATTACAATTGCCTAGAAATAATCCAAAACCGAATTCTGAGAAACATAGTTAATGCTCCTTAGTATGTTCGGAATAAAGACCTGCGCCAAGAACTCTAAATTGAATCAATTTCAGAAGAAATTAAGAACATTGCTAAATGGGGCTCCTCAAACACATTAACATTGAATTTCGCCAACTTTTAGACAATCAGAATCTTGTGCGCAGACTTGTGAAAAATATGTTAATAACTAGTATTAAACACAGGTGAAATCTAGATTTAAAGTTTGTTAGTAAATTAATTATTTTAAAATGCTGATTAATCTTGTGTAAGATTAGGTGCAGTCGGACATATTAAAAAAAAATAAACATCGCACATTAAAATCGATCTAACACAGGAATTTTAATCAAAAATGTGTAGCTAAAAGTGAATGTATGTGATACTGTGCTAAAGTTATGTATATTTGTGTCTTTCTGCCTAAGAAATCACTTCCCAAAAATGAATTGTCCTAATTTAAAGACAACTGAAATATGTCTACAACAGAAAAAATTTAGACTATATCTTAAAATCGGAAAGCTTTAAAGATCTTAAGAACCAGGACAAAATAAACCCCAAGTGAAATTGGGGCCAAATACCGAAATAAAAGTGATAGTGACTCGGTTAAGACTATAGGATATACCAAATTAACATACGCGTATTTACTTAATAAAGAGCCGGAACCAAAATGTGAACTTTTTAACAAAAAACAATAGTAGTTTGTGCAACAAGAGTGGATATGATGGCCATATCGCACGAAGCCGAAGTTTGAGCATGACGCCGCGGGCGGAGTGCTCAATCGTCTAAGTGTGATATGGACTATTCACTCGAGTTATACAGTATATTTTTTCTACAACCCCCTAACAAAAATCTACAAATTCAAAAAATTATTTTAGGTTATTAAGACAAAATAACTAATGTTAGAATAATTTATAAATTTTACTAATTTATAAAATAAAATAAACTTGAAAAAAATATTTAATTTAATTACTCCCCAACCCAGATTCGAACCCAAGCTTTTAGTGTGGAAGGCAGATAATCTGTCCTCACCTCCCAGACAGAACAAATTGGACGTCTATTCGATATACAATTTTGGATGTCTGGACGTCCAACGATGAATTTTTTCTGGACTTTCGACATTCAATGGACGTCCAGTGAAGAAAACAAATAGTACACTTTTGACCGTTCATAGGACGTCCAATTTTGGATTATATTTGGACGTTCAATACTGGACATTCACTAAATGTCCATTATTGGATTATATATTCCATTCCTGGATTATATTTTCCATTGAGACCACATCCCTACTTTTTTTACACAACCGCAACTCACCACAGACTATTTTATAATAATCATAATTTATTTATAATAAGATTTTAAACTTCCGCTGATAGAATGAAATGAAATAGATTTAATTTGTCATTTTTAATGACCAATTCTATTAAAAATATATATAGATGGGTATTATCTAGTAGGCTAAATAAATAAAGACCTAAGATGGAAATCCACTGAACATCAAAATAATACTAAACTTAAAATTAAGTCCAAAAACAGACGTCCACTGGACATCGATATGCAGCTGTCAAATTAATGATCATAAACGGACGTACACTGGATGTCCGAATAGGGATATGGATCTAAAGTGGACGTCCATTGAACTCTGTGTGTTGTCTGGGCTATACCGCCACTTTTGGAATTTTGGTTTTAATACTTCTAATTAAAGTTTCACTTAGTTTGATTAAAATATTTTTTTTTTAAATGTGAACCAAATAAAAACAAAAAGCTATTATTTATCGATTCTACACAAAAATAACTCTTTTAATGTATATTTAATCTCAATATATATTATAGACTAGAGATTCTTTATATCAATATCTAAGAAATATACTGACAATTAGTTTGACAAAACTGTCACTTATTTAAAATTTTTAAAATGGTAGTTGGGTGTCCAAAATATGAACTATAATTGATGGCTTTCATTTTTTTTATCTAGAATGGATATGAAATATATTCGTTCAGTTATAAAGAGTTCAGTTGATCGCAATTTCATACTTTTTCTTTTTGTAGTCTGTGCGTAGAAGATAAGCTAATATCCATGTAGGTATAGAACATTTTATAATAACATGCCCAAACACGAATTAGATATAATATTCTTTCCACGTTGGAAAGACCTGGATCCTACATGTTCTTTTAAAAATGTACTATCATAATATTAGAGTAATTAATATTGTAAATTATGTGTAGTTTTTGTTTTAATAATCTGTCGAACGTTTTATAATAATATGACCAAAATATAACCAAGAATGGATTAGGTATAAAATAATATTTCTTCCAATTTGGATCCCAATCCCAAATATTCTTTAAAAATGTACTGTACATTTTGTCAATTATGTGTTATTTTTTTATAAACTAATTATTACCTCTCACTAATGACCCTACATGGTTTTGAATATCCTATTGATTTTTTTTGTCCATAACATTTAAAAGGTAAATTTTAATTTGAAAATAATATTTTATAGATGATTTCTTCCTCAATTGATTTAATATTTAATTCAATAATGATTTATTATCAGAATCATTTATCTGTTTAAATTTATTAGAAATGTACCTATATGTAATCCACGCGACCAAAGCCGTGGACAAAATCTAGTTATAGGTTACAAATAAATTTCTAAGAATTAATATAAAATTATTTTTCACCGAAGTAGTAATAATAAATTATAATTAAAAAATTCTTAAAATAGTTCATTAGTTTACCCTTGACATTGGCAATGCATCTATGCACTATCCATTTTAGTGAAACATTTTACACTTAGAACACACAAGCACACACTGAAAACTACCACAATCACAATTATATTGATAAAGATTATTCTGAAATGCGTTTCAAAACTATTTTCGATCTATAATGCTCATTGTCGGCCCAAACAAAGTACATCTGCTTTTCAAGAAAACGTAATTTTATCCCTCCTAGTTAGATATTTCATGGTCAGTTCACTTGAAGTGTCTTGAATTAGAAGAAATTATTCAGTCTTTAAACATCTGGTTTAGGAGTTTCTTTTGTTTAGTAAGGACAATTTCGACAAAATTCTAATTTCGATTAGGTACATTTGTCGTTTTACGGGATTAAAAATCATACAGGGTGATTCATGGAAAATATTAATACGTTAGGGGTAGATAGGGTACACCGAAATGGTTCTAAATAACCTGTATTTAATGAGTTTCTAATTCTTCATAACCAAGATACAGGGTGATTTATCAATTTTGCTCATTTATTCAATTATTAATAACTTACGAACTACGCTATAATTTTTCGTATTGACTACACAATATCTTGGATGTGATTAATATCCAACGAGGAGAAACTAAAGAAGGATGAGAAAATCAAGTCATAAGAACTGCTATAGAAAATACATGCCGCTATTCATGTTAACATTTGAAAACGGCGAAGACATTAAAAGAATTAACGAAATTAAGACATTCCAATACCTAATAATCCAAATTAATCCAGTGAGAAGCCCAAAATTAATACCCCAATGCAAACTGTGCCAAAGATATGGGAGCATACTAAATATTTATGCAAAAACCCATCTTACAGAAGAATGTGATAATCCGTTAAGTACACCACCAAATAAGTTACAATACAAATGATATCAGGTAAGCAAAACGTACGCCCGTATGCACCGTACACGTTTAATCCAGATCAAGGGTTTAATCGCGTTTAGTACCATAGATGAATATGGTACTAAACGCGATTAAACCCTTGATCTGAATTAAATGTGTACGGTGCATACGGGCGTAACCACAATAGAAAATAATACCCAATTCAGTCGTCCTATCATTAATAATGCACAAAGAATGACACATTTGACATACTTACTCAAACGTGGCTAGAAATAACAGATCTAATGCCCAACTGAAAACGAATCAAATCATGAC
Organism: Psylliodes chrysocephalus; assembly: GCA_927349885.1. NCBI lineage: Eukaryota > Metazoa > Arthropoda > Insecta > Coleoptera > Chrysomelidae > Psylliodes > Psylliodes chrysocephalus. The sequence continues at coordinate 88,006,811 of OV651813.1, forward strand.
TGTTAAGAAAAGAATCAAGCAATCGTTTGGTCACCTTGGAATTTTATTTTATATATAGAACTGTCATTAATATATAAGAGTGTCATTATAAAAGAAAGAACCGTCGAAACAAGATTGTAAACAAGAAGGGAAATTATACAGTCCACAATAAGACATGGAGAGCAGAAAGAAGCCACTTTCCGAGCCAGTAAACCGTAGCGAGAGGCTAAAGCTAAAGGGAAAGGTACAGCGAGAGGCTACGACGACAACCCCTTCGCCGATATCGATATCATGCACGTTCCTGTGACGACAAGAGTCCATCATCGATATCGAACACGCTCCTACGATGACAATTCCTCCAGCGGAGACTAACTGTCAAGTTGAAGTTTCACCGTCAATGAGAAGTGGATCTAGCCCACATACTTTGATTTTCTTTTACCATACGGAGAATGGTCGCACTGCGCAGCTTTCTGAGTGCCTTTTAAACACATACTTTGATTACTATACGAGGCAAGAGAGAGGTCCGACACGCCTAACATAGAGCGCGGCCATTTTGAACCCTGTGACACAGTTTACAGCTAAAGAATCAGATCGCTCACTCTGCGTCGGCACTTTTGATCTCAATGTTTCAGTTTATACACTGTGCAACTCGGATAATACAATAAATGACAACCGCCTATAATAAAACAGCAGTCTTCTGCGTATCCTGAATTTGTATCCCTGGAGTGGATGTTATTTTGGACCTTTCAACTGGTCCGAGTGAGCTAACTGATTCTTTAGCAATAAACTGTGACTTCAAAAATAATATTCACTGACACTGACAGCAGCAAGCAAAATATGAGGTGCGTTTTAATCAACCGCTTCTGCTTCCGGAATTGTCGGTTTAGTCGTTTTAACCTGACAGATTAAAACAAGAAAATCGACAATTCCGAAGCAGAAGCGGATGATTAAAACGCACCTATTAAAAATATTGCGCCAAGATGTAGGCAACACGTAATAAGGGTTCAAAATGGCGGAGTTTTCTATCTCCTTTTAAAAGGCACTCAGAAAGCTGCGCAGGGCGACCATTCTCCGTATAGTAAAAGAAAATCAAAGTATGTGCTTTTAAAGGGGCGTTTGATTTGAAACTCGATCGAGCGAGCGTCGAGGAGACCGAGAAGTGATGGCGTCACAATAGAGCATTGAATTAAATCAAATAAAACAGAGTAAAAAACATAACCTCGCTTTTTTGTGATTCTTGTTTCTGGTTTTTATGTTAAAATAGTGAGCAAAAAGTAAAGAAAATGGAAAAACTTTTAATAATAAGGGGTAATGGCCCTGAAATGCAGCATTTACCACAAATGCCCGCTTCGCTCTCATACTCCATGACTGTGATTACTGGTGATTAGATCTGGACAGAAAAAATGTATTTTCCAAACACATTTTGTGTTTTTTTATGATGAATAATTTTAGCTTTAAGACAAAAGCGGCTAAGTAATTTGTTGACTTCTTGTCTGGTCTTTAATTTTGAGATTCAAATTTGTTTGTAAGTTAATTAAAAAGAGATAGGTAGAGACAAAGACAAATTTCTCCCTCTTCTCGATCTTTCTGCTCTGAGAACATCGAGCTCGCTCTATGTTCTCGCTCCAAAGCGAAACAAACACTTTAGGGATCTCTCGGAGTGTCAATTCAAACACTTTTGAAGCGCTCGGAGATCTCCGATGATCAAATCAAACGCACCATAATAAAAGGAAATAGAAAACTCCGCCATTTTAAACCCTTATTACGTGTTGCCTACATCTTGGCGCAATATTTTTAATAGGTGCGTTTTAATCATCCGCTTCTGCTTCGGAATTGTCGGTTTTCTTGTTTTAATCTGACAGGTTAGAACGACTGAACCGACAATTCCGGAAGCAGAAGCGGATGATTAAAACGCACCTGATATTTTGCTTGCTGCTGTCAGTGTCAGTGAATAATATTTTTGGAGTCACAGTTTATTGCTAAAGAATCAGTTAGCTCACTCGGACCAGCTGAAAGTTCCAAAATAACATCCACTCCAGGTATACAAATCCAGGATACGCAGACGACTGCTGTTTTATTATAGGCGGTTGTCATATATTGTTTTATCTGAGTTGCGCAGTGTATAAACTGGAACATTGAGATAAAAAGTGCCGACGCAGAGTGAGCGATCTGATTCTTTAGCTATAAACTGTGTCACAGGGTTCAAAATGGCCGCGCCCTATGTTGGGCGCAAAGACATGACAACTAAGAGACCAAATTGTTTACATTTTTATGTGGCAAATCATTATTCCCACCAGATTCTCGTTTATTGCGTCTTTGCCGATTTTATCAGTCTGTAAAAATTATTTGGAGAAATTACTTTCGAAAAATAAAATTTGATGTGTCCTGTAACTATAATTTTATATTATATTAATAAAAATATGTTTTTAATCAAATTATTCTTTGAAGTTTTAATATAAGCTAAATTTTTTATTAAAAAATCAATAATAATCTAAACAAAATATTAGGGTTTCGAAGAACTCCGTAAATACGGCAACGCTGAATATCTATTTTACGAGTTTACAATTTTTATGAATGAAATGTAGTACCGTAAATAGCCGCAACGTTGCCAATCAGGTCTAACAGCTATTTTGTATTTCTAACAGTATCTGACAGTTTCTGTGTGACTTATTGATTTATTCATTTATAAAATACTATTTTTGTGAACTTTTGTGAGAAATATAAAGAATTATGGTACATGCATGTGTAGTGTTCAAAAAGGTAGATCATTTAAGTCGAAATGTATGGTTTCATCGGTAAGTATTTTTAGGTTAAGATATGTTGTTTTTATTTGAACTAGTGGAGTAGGGCTTGTACAAGATTTGATACAATTTCTTATAGAATTTAAATTATATAGGATCACATAAGTAAATTGTTTGAAAAATGATTATCCAATCTAATTTTTCAGACAATTTACTGCAGGTTTGATAATATACAATTTAAATTGTACAAGAAATTGTATCAAAAACTTCTGTAGTCTAAAACAATCTTAAAACAGTTTTTAAAGTCCTTTTATAAATTAGTAAATTTTTCTCATACCAATAAATAATTATTGAATAGTGGCCAAAGAAAATTTAACGTAAAATGTAGAATACCTTTAAAATGATTTACCTTTTGAGCACCTATACATTTTTTTTATTATTCCATTTAGGTTTCCGCAAGATCCTGAGAAAAGAAAATTTTGGTTTTCTCTAATAGGAATCCTTGAAAATCAGTCCCTTCGTAAAAACCCAGAGTTGTGTTTAGAACACTGTTTTCCAGAAAATGTTTTGGTACATGCAAATGGTACTAGATATATTAGAAAAGATGCAAACTCCAGACGGTGTGAGGGCTTTCTATTTTTGGATGACTTATCCAACAGGTAAAAATACAAAATATTAATTTTTTGTTTACCTCGAAACATTATTTATTACCTATATGTATGTATATCTAATGTATGGGTTTTTAGTTGTGATTCAACTGTTTTTGGAACAGAACCTGCTGCAAAAAGAAACATTGCAGTAAGTTATAACATTAATAACTAAGCATAAAAAAATTAAATGAAATTTTAGTATTTTATATATTTAAAACATTATTATAAAATTTTTTAGTTTTTTTACGATATTTTTTGCCATTCCATGTTTTTTTGTAATTAATAATTAAAAAATTATATATTTTTAGGACAGTGTTTTATTTAGATACTTAATGTTAATTTAAAATTTTAAATAATTTTGGTTAACATCATACCAGGCAAATATATAGTAAATGCCAATAAACTATAAACCAATAAATATCATTCGCTTGTGTTTGAATTTACTTGTACTTGAATTTACCTACATGAAAAATCAGCAAGTATGATGCAAAACTATTGTCATATACTCTGATAGCCAAGCAGCTCTAAAGGCAATTCTATCACCAGAAATCAAATCACAACTGGTGAAAGACTGTCTAGAAGACGTGACAGAGCTAAGTAGTTAAAATAAGGTGACCTTAGCCTGGGTTCCAGGCCATGAGGGATATCAAGGCAACGAAAAGGCCGACAAATTAGCCCGAGGAGGCTCAGATAAGGCAATGACAGGCCCCGAACCCTTTTGTGGAGTTGCTAAGGCATTGTGCAAGGCATCCATTAAACAATGGATGCAAACAGAGTCTCAGGAATGGTGGAACAACTATCCAAGACTGAGACAGGCCAAACAGTTCATCAAGGAACCATCAGCCAAGTTCACGAAAGACCTACTGGATCAGTAGAGTCAAATCGTTAGGATAACAGTAGGCCTTCTTACTGGACACTGTCGCCTCAAAAGGCACATGAATGTTATAAATCCAGCAGAAGAAGCAACTTTGTGCAGGTTCTGTGAAGAAGAAGAGGAAACAGTATTCCACGTCCTGTGCCAATGTGAATGCCTGGCTGGAACGAGGTTTCTAACATTGGGCGAAGAAAAGCCAATTGCATACAACTACATGCGGGAGCTATTGTCAAAGCTACTAAGACTAATAAAAAAGACCAGGCTAGACGACATACTCTAAAACAAACAGGAGTCCCACAGTAGATCTGAAAAGGTCGCGGTGGACAAGGACAAATAATGCCCAACTCATAATCTAATCTAATCTACCTACATGAAAAAATCATCATAATTATATTGCTATAAAAATATACCTATATATTTACGTATTTTTTAACATACTACTCTGACAATACTAGTAAGTTTAAAACTCTACGCCAGTGGCAGGCATAATATGGACACTGTTTACAACGTTGCCAGCCGGTCATAAGAGATCTGTCTTTCTCTCTTTCACTCACTAACAGTCTTTGGTTGGGCGTGTCGGGCCTCTCTCTTGTCCCGTATAGTAATCAAAGTATGTGATCTAGCTGAACTACGGCAAGGATGACTGAAATTTAGCACGCCATAAAGCTTAAGGAGTTAGAATGTAGAAAAGAACAAGAACAGCTAGCATTTCAAAGAGAACAAAAACTATTAGACCTGCAACTAGCACTTCAGTTGGATCGTATAGAAGAAGCTTCGGGAAAGGGCTCCAAAGCATCGTCGATATGTGAGTTGGACAAGCTAGACATGCAAAACTGGCTTGATGGTAAAACTTCTTGGTTGAATAAATCCAATTTATGTCAATCTGATTTAGGTTCTAATTTTAATCCCATGCTTCTATGGGAACTGCTCAATAAATTACCAATTTCCTATAAAACCAGTTGGACGAAGCATGTTCATAAGGTCAAATCAAAATTAAAATTATTAGAGTTTGCCAGCTGGTTGGATAGGAAAGTAAATATTTTATGTAAAGTTTAAACTTCAAAAGTAACTTACTGCAATAAAGGTGACAGTAGGGGCGACAGACGAACATAATCTAAAGGCCACGACAAAGAACGCCAAATTCACGGCCACTTTGACAACCCAAGATATGGGAAGTGCCAAAAAGTTTGTTTGCTGCTGTCAACCTAGTGTACACCATTAGAATGATTGTCCCAAATTTAATTATTTGTCTGTTGACGAAAAATGGTCTTTGGTGACGACAAACTAAATGTTTTTCGTGTTTAATGCCATTCCATAAAGTACACGAAAGTCGTAAAAAACGCAATTGTGGAATCAATAACTGTACTAAACCTCACAACAAGCTATTAGGAATGAGAAATTCACAGCCCAAGATAATTATCGGACAAGATAATTTGTCCTTTTTAATAAACAAGTAAATCATAACCGGTCCTTGGAATAGCCCGGCATTACGTAAGACTTTGTTGGGTCATTCATGGCAATGTAGGTACTCAAGTTTCGAGTCAACCCTATATGTGCCATATACATATAGAAACACATATCTTTCCTAAAGACGACCTAGGTAGATGAAGCCCCCGGGAAAAAAAAAACAAATCGTTCTCACCCGAAGACAGACGGGCGGAGGTTATCCTGCAAGCGACGACGAGAAAAGTAGGTAACAGATTTGAGACTGGACTATTATGGAGAGATGTAAATATAATCTTGCATGAGAGCAAATAAAATGCTCTTAAAAGACTAAGGAGTACCGAAAAGAAAATGGACAAAACATATATACTACTGAACCCTTGAAGTAGGCCGTACCAGTCTACTGAACGGATATAATTTCATATCTATTTAAATAAGAACACTGTACAGATATTAAATCAAATTTATGTGTTAGATAGCAAATATAACTTTATTATCAAATAAATACCGGGTGATCCATAGAGTAATGGCCCATGGCGTAATGGTAGTGCTGGCTTCTAAATATTACGATCCGATCTAACTCTCTCTAATAAAAGTGCTAAAAATATAAAAGTTTGAAATATTTTTTTAATTTTTTTTTTTGGAATAATAATAATACTCAATTTTCTGATATTTTGTACATTATTAAAAAGAACAAACGATCTAAAATAGTTATTGCATCACTTTATTTTGATAAAATATAGGCAAAGCTGCGAAACCCCATCTTTTTGTTTCACGTCATGTGAATTCGAAATATCTTAATATTAACCAGAACATTGATATAAATCCGAAACGTATGTAGTGCTCCTTATATAAAAAACTGTAAAAGAACTTTTATTTATTAAACGTTTTGTGTTAAATTATAAAGTTAAGGATATATAAGAACATAAAACAGGAATAACAAAATGTGGAGGAGCAGTCCGGTCATAACAGTGAGATATTGAAGTAGAGTATCTGGTCAACCTTTATTCAACTTATTTACTGTTCTTAACCTTTCCAAATCCAAATTATTGTTAGGTACTTAGTTTTTAGAATCAACCCATTCTGAAAGCAAATTTGAAAGTGAATGAAATAATTTTGTGCTAATATACGAATTTTTATGAAATTTGTTTTGAAATACTTTTAAAGATTTATTTGACGTCCCTCGTATCTAAAATCTTATTCTTTTTATTCTGGACTTACCCTTTTGATACACTAACACCCACTAACCTACTGTGTTCGTGATTTCGCAGATATATATGTGGAAAAGAAGTTTCAAAAAAATGACTAAGTCATTATCAAATTATAAATAGGGATATCAAGTGTTTGGGAAACAAAATTTTGTGATAAACATGTCAGTTTTGTTTAATTTAATCTTGTATTCCCTAATATTGTTTATATAAAAGAATCGATAGGTAAGTTATATCAATAATATATAATATATGAATATCAAACATACTCTAAGAATGTTTGATTAATTATTTTTTTGGGGATAACATTTATTATCAATTTCTTAGATCAGCTTTATCATTGTGAAATCTTTCAAAGTACAATATTATTTCTACTTTGTGGCTAGAATTTTATTAAGTATAGGTAATTTTTTACTTAAATTGTTCTAAAAATTCTTCAGCCACGATTGGGAATATATAGAAACGTTACAAAAGTTAAACTAAGTTTTATTCAGGATCGTCCAGTTTATATCATCAGGAATTCACTACATAATAGTTTATAATACAAAAATAAATGTATTTTATCGAATAAACTATGGTCCAATTTTGTTTTTCTACACCCGTATTATAATAATGCACTTATATGCCCATAATCCGTTTCATAATGATACCCATTATGATACAGATTTTTCATTACGATACAGATTTTTAATCAATAGAAACCTACAATTTTTCAATCAAGCATGCTGTTTGACGTTTGTCCTAGGTTCCTATGTAATTATTTTAGTTGTCAAAACGTATTAAATTTTCGTAGGTAGCTAAACTTCGATAATTATAATATTAAAATGTCTGATATTAGCGATATAGAAGACTCCTCCACACATATCGGAGAAAGCAGAAAATACAGTACAAAATATTTTACCGCAAAAATCTAGGGAAATACCAATACCTGAAGTAATACCATTAATTACAATTTTGTAGAATTTTTTATAGAAATACGAGTAATTACTGTTATTGTGTTCAATACCAATATAAATATAATATTTATAGGTCTTGATTATTTATCGGGTGTAGAAAAAATAGCGTATGCAACTCTCATGTAATGGTTATTAAAACACTCGCATAAACCATACGAAACTCGCCTTTGGCTCGTTTCGTATCCCGGTTAATGCTCGTGTATTAATAACCATCATTACATGATCGTTGCATAATATATTATTTTGTTTTAATGTACAGTGTTTAGGTAATCAGAGACGTACAAAATTGTTAGTTTTAATTTTTTCCTCAAAAACAAAGTAAGATAGAAAAAAAAATTAAGAGACAAAAATGTTGTATTTATACCCACATAACATCAATGTTCTATGAATATACTAAGAACGATCTGTTTATGTTCTTTTTAATATGTCTTTTCTAGAATGTTCTTACAACATATCTGGTATATACTTTGAAAGTATATTCTAAAAAGTACATACTGAGCACGTGCTATAACAGGACATTCTTAGAAGATACTAAAAGTCATATACCCAGCATGTACCTCATATTCTGAGAATGTTCTAAATGCTTGTAGGTAAAAATTAACACCAAATACATGTAAAAACACGTTTATATACATATCTATATAGATTTTTCTCAGATGTCGATCTGATAATTCGCTAGCAAACGCACTAATGTTGAGTGTTCAAGCCAAAAAGCATTTATAACCTTAATAGAAGAGAAGAAGAAGAATAACAACCTACAATTCCTACAAATTTTGATCTCGTTTCAGTTTGTAATGGGTAAATAAATTAATAAAAAATAATTGCATCGTGTATTCTATATAAAAATAAACAAATTCTACTATATTTGTCGTTTTTAGGACCTATAAGTGATGTTTGAACACAGGATATTCTAAATATTAATTGCCAGTGTAAATTTATTAATATGGTTAATAATAATGGCGGATTGAAACTAAAATACAGTGTTACTAGAATTACATACAAGCTTCCTTTAAAAAAATCCTGCAAGGCCAGAAATTGACCAGAAAGAACTAAAAAATTAGCTAAAGGAGGACAAAAACTACAAAATGGTGGTAAGTAATTAACAAAAATATATTTAAACTTTCACTAAATATAATAAACATTTATGTAACTCTTGTTTTTGTTAGTGGAATGCCATGTTCAATTTTTAATGTTTTACGTTCGATAAAAATATTTAAAATATTCCATTAGCTATGTAAGTACACTTAATTTGTATATGTACCAAGTTTGTTGATTTTTTTTATTTTTTAGGTTTAATATGAAGATCCAATGGAATCAAGCAAATGAAACTCAAGCCATTAATACAATAAAATATTGGTTGGTTAAGGCCAATGAAAGAATTTGTAATAAAAATAAGAATAAGTATGAATTTTTTGAAATAAAGATTTAAAAAATGGTTACGAGTTTCATTATACACTTATTTTTTTAATGTTCAATATTAATGAAACATCCTGTATTGGGATGTCAAGTATATGTCTAGCATATGTTATATTTAAATACTTAACATATACTTAGAACGTACTATCAAATTAAAGTAGATACTTATTGCATACTGTACACATACTTGAAATACATTCTCAGTATTTGCATAGCACGTATAAACAACGTCACGTAACATATGCTTAGTATATTCTGAGAATGTACTAAATGCAAATAAAGTATATTCTCAGCATATGCGTATTCTTAAAAAGTATATACTAAGAATATGCTAAGAATGTATAATTGTTATCTGGGTACTTTATTAAAAAAACAATAAAGTTCAAAAAAGTGCCCTATAAGCACGCCTGTGGATCAACTCTAACATGTTCGATAGATATCTTACTGTTGACTTTTGTATTAAAATATTGTTTTACTTTATATGAACACTTTACTGTTATTAGAGACGAACTTAACACTTCGAGATTTTAATACAAAATGAGTAATATAATAGAAAGAGTGTCGAATCAGATTACTACGTATATATGATTCACTCACAATCGAATAATTCGAGATCTATAAATATTTGTCTCGCCTTCCTATGCAGCACACATTATTTCAGAAGTGTTTCCGAAATATTTTAAACGTTTCAAACATATAACATTACAAGCTCAAGTTTCTGAAATATTTCAGTTAAATATTTCATTGAAAATGTTTCTAACATGGTAAACATGTTACACAAAAGGTTACTAAACGGGTTGTTGTAAAACGCAAAACTCTTAATGACGAATTTCTGATTTCTAAGAAGAAGATAGGATATTTTATTTCATCTTATGTCCAGCCAGAGACAACCCTATATTCTATAGTATATTACATTACGAACGTGGAAAGTGACATTTTTCACACGAGTGGGAAATATTGTCGCACGAGGCACAAGCCGAGTGCGACTATCACACGAGTGTGGAAAATCACTTTTCACACAAGTGATGTACAACATTTTTCCTACGACCACAAAATAATGTTATCAAAAAATTTAAAACCAGGTTATTATTTTAATAATTAAAATGTATTTAAAAAAATAATCAACAATAATCGTATTTATTCAATTTTCATATTTTCTAAACAAAAAAAAAAACTAAAAAAAAAACAAAAAAAAAATAAAAAAATTCTGGCCCCGCCAGGATTTAAACGTGGTCGCTCGCCAGGTCTCAAATGGCGAAGTTGTTAAGTTCGACGTTCTAACCATCTGAGCTTACTTCAACTGAATGATCTAATTATTTTAAAATTATTTTAATAATAATTGTTAAAGATAAATATCTAGGATCTAATTTACAACAATTTCAATAATTCAACAATCATATCGATTTTAGTATTAATATGGACATTACATAGATCAAAATAGAAATTATGTGTTTTACATTTTGTCCCAGCTAGGTACTGGAGTGCGTTTGGAAACCACGCACGGCGCGTCCGGACTCTATTCTAATGTATGTGGTCAGACGCGCCGTGCGAGGTTTCTAAACGCACTCCTGCGGAAAGTAGCATATTCGTACACGGGTGGAAAGTAAATTCTTATTCATACGCGTGTGATATAGGGCACTTTCCATAGAACTATATAGTGTGATATGTGTCACTTTCCTAAATGGTCGTAGGAAAAATAATTATAGATTTAATTTGTCGGTTTTTACCATTTCCTTTTACTTTCCTATCTGTATACAGATATAAGGAAAGTATAGGAATCATGATTTTTTTTCGACCTCGAGTTTTCGACGGATTTTTACGTTTTGAGGTCCCCTGAATACGTTTTGACTATTTTCGCGATGATGTCTATCTGTGTGTGTGTGTTTGCGTGTTTGCGTGTTTGCGTGTGTGTGTGCGTGTGTGCGTGTGTGCGTGTGTGCGTGTGTGTGTGTTTGTTTGTGTGTCTGTGTGTGTGTCTGTATCCACCATAACTCATGAACCGATACACATAAAAACACCAAATTTTAGACTTAAGCTTTATTCCAGCGTCCAATGAACTGATTAGATTTTGGGCAGAGTCGGAACATCTGGGGGGAGGGGATACTTTATGGGTGGTCATTTTTATATTTTATGAAATATATCTGTTATTTACGATTGGAGAAGAAAATGATTCAAATAAAAGTTACTTCTAATATTATCTTTAATTTTTGTGTCATACAAAATTTTTCTAAAATGGTCCGTATTCGAGAAATTTGACAAAATGTAAAAAAAATAATTTTTTATAAAAATTGTTCAAATAAAAGTTGTTTATAATAAAATTCTCTATAATTTTTATTCCATACATAATTTTTCTAAAATAGACCGTATTCGAGATATTTGAGAAAATGTGTAAATTTAGAATTTTGAAGAAAACTCAAAAACGGATAAAGAAAAAAATATTAAATTTTAAACTTAAGTTTTATTTCGGCCTGACGTGAAATGATTAGATTTTGGACGAAGGCGGAACATCTGGGGGGTACTTCATGGGAGGCCGTTTTTATATTTTATAGAATATATCTGTTATTTATGTTTGCAGAAGAAAATTGATTTATCTCAAAATTTCTTGAAATGGTCCGTATTCGAGAAATTTTTCAAAATGTGCAAAATTCTGATTTTTATGAAAATTGTTGAACTAAAAGTTGTTTGCGATATCGATCTCTATAATTTTTGTTTATACATGCTTTTTCTAAAATGGACCGTAATAGAAAAAATTGTAGAAAAAGTGCTAAATTTAAATTTTTCAGTATTTTCGTTTTTAATGAATATCTATAGAAAAATGTTTCGAGGTGGAAAATGTATATATTTAGTTTATCCTCTAAACATTTATAGAGGTGCTGCAATAGGTTGTACAAAATAACCGGAAAAAGCCTATAATAACTAGATAGGAAAGTCATGTGTTGGACACATCAGATTTTTTTTGTTATTTATGCGTTGTGATATTGTTATATGGGAAGCAGAATATGTCTTCAGAAATTGAGGTGAGTACTACAGAAATAATGCTTATTTAGGTTAGGTTTATTTACTTTATCTCTTCTTTGAGACGAGTGCGCCATTTCGATTATCAAATTTACATGCCTTATTTTTATTTAAATATAAACTACATTTGCTGTCCCTCCACCAGTTTTATTTATTGGTTCTACAGCTGATTAAAAAGCGGAGCTTCATGTTTTGTTTAGGTATGAGTATTGTTCGTTTTATTATAGTTAATTTAAAATAATATTAATAAAACTATTGTTAAGCAAATAATTTGTATAAATCCTTTTTAATTAGGTACCTTTAATTTGTTTCAGATTAGTAAAAAGTAAAATCCAAGTTATTCAACGTTTCCAAAATAAAGCATTAAGGAACATCGACGATGCACCCTGCTACTCCCGCAATACTGATCTTCATAGGGACCTTAAAGTGGAGACTGTTGAAAATACAATAAAAAATGTGCCAGTAGTCACCAACAACGACTGCTCCATCACGTAAACCTTGAGATTATCCAGCTCCTCAACAATGCTAATCTTATAACAAGACTCAAGAGAATCAAGCCTTTTGAGTTAGTTCAGTGATATTAGATTAAAGCAGAGTATAGTACGGATACGTGTTATACGTTAATGGTATTGTAACTACACTAGTAAGTAGAATCTTAGTTTATGAAATTTTTAATCCATAGATAATTTAGGTGAGAATAAAATTGCTAATTATCAGATTTTAATAATCGTAAATGTTTTTTTGCTTGCGGCATTTATTAAAAAAAAAACCTATTTGTTTTAGATTTGTGCATTTAAAGGAATTGGTGGAAATGAAGCCATTCGCCTTTATATTTTATGAAATAACGTTTAAAAATTATTTATTTATTTGTTTAAGAATCAATGTGAGTTTTGTGTATTTTAAATAAACATGTAAATTTTTTAAATGTCTTTTTTTAATCGAATAATATTAAAAGTAAACTAGAATACATTTCTGAAATATTACTATTTAATATTTCTAAAAGATTTCAAATTTTCATTTCAGAAATATTATATTTACAGGACATTTTTACGTTTCAGGCATATTTCAAAAATGTTTCTGGGATGTTTCGTAATATTTATACAACATTACAAAGGTTTCAATGCAACATTTTTAAAATAGTTATTTTCTACACCCGTATTATAATAATGCACTTATATGCCCATAATCCGTTTCATAATGATACCCATTATGATACAGATTTTTCATTACGATACAGATTTTTAATCAATAGAAACCTACAATTTTTCAATCAAGCATGCTGTTTGACGTTTGTCCTAGGTTCCTATGTAATTATTTTAGTTGTCAAAACGTATTAAATTTTCGTAGGTAGCTAAACTTCGATAATTATAATATTAAAATGTCTGATATTAGCGATATAGAAGACTCCTCCACACATATCGGAGAAAGCAGAAAATACAGTACAAAATATTTTACCGCAAAAATCTAGGGAAATACCAATACCTGAAGTAATACCATTAATTACAATTTTGTAGAATTTTTTATAGAAATACGAGTAATTACTGTTATTGTGTTCAATACCAATATAAATATAATATTTATAGGTCTTGATTATTTATCGGGTGTAGAAAAAATAGCGTATGCAACTCTCATGTAATGGTTATTAAAACACTCGCATAAACCATACGAAACTCGCCTTTGGCTCGTTTCGTATCCCGGTTAATGCTCGTATATTAATAACCATCATTACATGATCGTTGCATAATATACTATTGTTACATTATACAGTACGTCCCTATATTAATATAAATAAAAGTTATTTACATAAAATATATCGCGTAGACTGCACGGCCATTCTGATTTTCTTTCGTCCTCAAAATATATAATTTTTTTGCGCAGCAATTCTGTTGCTCTTTTACCCTTAAAATATAGGAAAGAACCTGAAAATAAATTAATATTTATGATTTTATTGAATCGGTTATAATGTTTTTGCTATTATATTGCCGATGATGGCTGACTATCGTATTTATTCAGTCAACCTATTAGACTAAAAAAATGTATAAAACAACCATATATATGTATATATTCGAATAAGGATAAATTTCCTGACCCTAGTAGAATTTTATATAAATAAAAAATTTCTTGTTTTTTTCGGTCAAATAGTTATATTTTTTTTTATATTTTAAGCACTACATGTTTTGGAAAATACAATTTTTTCATCTTCTGGTGCAGTCAATTTATAAAAAGTATGAGAACGAATACAATTTTTAAAATAATAGAACCCCATCTTTCTATTTCACATCGTGTGAAGGTGGACTCAAATTCATTCGTCCCTATACTTTTTATAAATTGACTGCACCAGAAGATGGAAAAAGCCAAGGAACTTTTTATTTATATAAAAATATAAATATTCGTATTCCGAACACTACCGAGTCCATGGTATTCAATACTACAAAAAAAGTTGTAGGATATAATAGTTTGTGCAAAAAGAGCGGATATGATGTCCATATCGCACGACGCCGTAGGTGGAGTGCTCAATCGTCTGAATATGACATGAACAATCCACTCGGTTGTAGAGTATATTTTTTCTGCGACCCATTTACAAAAATCTACAATTTTGAAAAATTATTTTAGGTTATCAAGACAAAATAACTAATTTTAAAATAATTTATGAATTTTACTAATTTATAAAATAAACCTAAAAAAGATTTAATTTAATTAGTCCCCAGCTCATATTCAAACCTGGGCCTTTCGTGGTGAGGGCAGACACTCTGTCCTCGCCTTCACCGCCACTTTTAGAATTTTGATTAAAATTATTTTTTTTTCAACATGTTGGCCAAATAAAAATATAAATGATATTATTTATCGATTCTATACAAAAATAACTCATTTTAATTTATATTCAATCTCGATAATTAAAAAATATTCTGACAATTAGTTTGACAGAATTGTCATTTATTTAAAATTTTAAAAATAATAGTAGTTTTGAGGAGGGTGGGTGGTTAAGTGGTAGAGTCTCTGCCTGCGGATCCAAGGGTCTTAGGTTCGAATCCCACAGTTGGCCGGGTTTTTTTATTTAATTTAATTATCTAAAATTAAGTCTGATGCCTTGGTAGGATTCCCGACTCGAACATTCACTTTTGGGTTCTAATCTTAGATTATACAAACCTTAGATGGAACATAAGACACTGCGCATAATCCCATTTCGAAATTATTCACACCCACCAATCGCAGTTGAGAACATCACATGTCAGAGTATTGTCCATCCAAATTTAATGAGTCAAAGAGAATTAATTTGGTATTTTAGTGACTTAAATTTTGGAAATTAACGTTGAAAATGCCAAGATGTGTTGTAAAAAGCTTTATTTATAATAAAAGTGCGAAATGTGACGGAGATAAAAGAAACTTACATTAATTTCGGTGAGATATTTAATTTTTAAAGATTCTGTCGACGTCCATATTTGTTGATTTGAAAATAAACAGAATCGGACTTGGTTATTGGTACATGTTATAAGTAGCAAATAAAGGTTATTATTATAAACTGTTTACTATTTCTTGTTTCATGGGGAATTTTTTTTCAGGAAGTGGTAAGAGAAGCATACAATCAAATATAAAAATATCAATTTCGTGCCAATTTATTCGTTTGAAACTTCACAACTGGTTTCACTAGTTTTTTCAAAGCTATTTATTTAGTATTTCTCTATAATAATGTTACTCAAAGTGTGCTCCTGGGGCTCCGAAAAGCCTTTGTGAGGGCTCCGCAAAGAAAATAATCATAATAATAAAAAACAGTACTATCGCCACAAAATGGAGGCACCTGGCTTGAGGACCTTTTTCTTGAGAAGTAATATTTTTAAGTCACTAAGAGGAAGGAGGATATGATTTTGTTTTAGGACTTTTTTTATTTTATTTTTTGTGGGTGAAATGAATTTGGAATTCTTGCTAGGAATCTTTGGAATTTATCAAAAATAAATTAACAACAAATGATGTTCTTGTGCATTTTCAGCCTGAGTTGCCGATTAAATTAATCGTAGATGCATCAAATGTGGGAATAAAGGCCATGATATGTCATGTTTTTGAAAAAAATATTGAGAAATCTATAGCTTGTGCTTCGCGTACCTTATCAAAGTCCGAACAAAAATATTCCCAAATTGAAAGAGAGGGCCTTGCAATAATTTTTATGAATATTTATATGGACATTTCTTTATCCTAGTTACAGATCACTTACCTCTGGTAACTATTTTTAACCCAGCTAAAGGTATACCCCAATTTTCAGCCAACAGACTACGTAGGTGGGCAGTAATATTGTCAAATTACAATTATAAAATTGAATATGTGAAATCGGAGCATAATATAAGGCCGATTTTGTATCACGTTTACCTATTGAAAGTCAAAATGAGAGTCAAAATGAAGAAAAATTTTAAAAATATTTTTTAAATTATGTTTCATGTGTTTAAGGGCTCCGTCAAATATTTCGATTTTCAAAAAAGTTTGAAAAACACTGCTCCATAATAATATGGGATCTATCCATTTAATTTACATTTTGTTATTTTCTCTAATTTTGAGATATAAAATAATATATTTTGTAATCGCAGTGTCAAAACGATCTACTTTATGCAACCAGTTGCATACTGATTACGAAAAGTTTATTATGTCACCAGTTACGAAATGAAAATAAATTTAAATGCCTCTTTTTTGGAAATAGAGAAATCGAGAAATCGAGAAATCGAGAAATCGAGAAATCGAGAAATCGAGAAATCGAGAAATCGAGAAATCGAGAAATCGAGAAATCGAGAAATCGAGAAATCGAGAAATCGAGAAATCGAGAAATCGAGAAATCGAGAAATCGAGAAATCGAGAAATCGAGAAATCGAGAAATCGAGAAATCGAGAAATCGAGAAATCGAGAAATCGAGAAATCGAGAAATCGAGAAATCGAGAAATCGAGAAATCGAGAAATCGAGAAATCGAGAAATCGATAAATCGAGAAATCGAGAAATCGAGAAATCGAGAAATCGAGAAATCGAGAAATCGAGAAATCGAGAAATCTAGAAATCGAGAAATCGAGAAATCGAGAAATCGAGAAATCGAGAAATCGAGAAATCGAGAAATCGAGAAATCGAAAAATCGAGTAATCGAAAAATCTAAAAATCGAAAAATCCAAAAAACGAAAAATCGAAAAAACCAAATATCGAAAAAAAGGCAATGAATAGTGACATTTCACATTTAAAAATATGACATTACGTTTAACAACAAAAAAGAATAATGGGTAAAAACGTTTTTTTTTCAAATTTCTCATGGGTCATGTCAAAAATCAGATCGGCAACACTGCACATGTCCCTATTTTTGTTATTACTATAAAAAAAAAACGTCGTAGGGCAATCAAATACAACAATTTTCTAAAATATTTGATTGGAAGTACCTACAAAAGAATGATGGTGAATCATTTTTCAACACAATTTTATAATCAAGTCAAAGTTAGAAAAAATCTTGTATGTAAACTGTAAATACGTTACGAAATGCCGTTTTGTGTAACTCGTTCATTTTGCGCTCGTCCCGCAAATATTTACTCGTTACACAAAATAAGGCATTTCGTAAATGGTTACTTATTACTGGACTTCCTAATATTTTAAATCATTGAACGGTATTTTCCGTAAATATTTAAATCATAAATAATTACCGGCATATAAGTACCAAAACATTTTTTTCTCTTCGAAGAGTAGACTTATGTCAAATAAACTTAAAATATTATAACGAACGAAATGGTAACTCATTTCTAATAAAATTTAATTATTTATTTTATTTTGGTGTGATCGTAGAAAAAATCTTGTGTGTAATTCAAGCAAAACGTACTTTGGCTGTTTCGATAACTTTTTGTCTCAACAGCTATTTTGTTACAATAATTTTATAAACTTTTACTTAGGGTCGATTACACCGTTTTGTTAAACGAAGTTTAAAATACTAAACGAAGATTAAAATGACATTTTTATATTAACAAAAACAAAGTTTAAATTACTAAATGGAGATTAAAATGACATTTTTACATTAACAATGTCATTTTAATCTTCTTTAGTAATTTAAATTTCGTTTGACTCAACGGTGGAATCGGCCCTTAGCTGCTAGCTATACGGAGTGGCCCAAAAGTCTGGAAACGGCCAATTATATCGTAAATTGCTAATCCTTATTGTACAAAATTTGGGGTACACCTATTTTGGGATACGTAGATTTCAGATTTGATATTTGCAATGTTGCCAGATTTGCCGTTTCTCTTATATTATTAGTAACTTTGGTTTTTTAAATTCATCACCCTGTATATTCAGTGATTATTGGAATCTCCTATTCAATACGAGTTTAGCCATATGTAACACTTATGATTTTATATAGTCTGGAAGGTCTTAAATAAATAAAACAATCATGGAGAAATGTGGTAAACGCATTCTACCATCGATTATGGTACTGTCAACTCACAAATGGAGCACATTTTGAAAACTTGATAAAGTAACCATTATGTTAAAAATGTTAAAAATAATCTTTCAATTTTTACGTTTTAATGTAGTTGAAAATAGTTTGTATTAAAAAAATTATTGAGACAATTAGGCGGTGCAGACTTATTTTATTTATTTAAGACCTTCCAGACTACATAAAATCATAAGTGTTACATATGGTTGAACTCGTATTGAATAGGAAATTCCAATAATGACTGAATATACAGGGTGATGAATTTGAAAAACCAAAGTGACTAATAATTTAAAAGAAACGGCAAATCTGGCAATATTGCAAATATCAAATCTGGAATCATCGTATCTTAAAATAGGTGTACCCCAAATTGTGTACAATTAGGATTACCAATTTACGAGATAATTGGCCGTTTCCAGACTTTTGGGACACTCTATATATTGATAAATTGTTATTGCCCTCATCATAAATGAATAGTGCTAACAAATAAAGTCAAAAAAACGTCTCATAATTTGTCATCTTTTAGTTACCTATCAAAATTAGGTACTACAATACAAGTATTTAAGTCCGGCCCAGAACATCTCCCTACTCCTTCCACCCAGTTTTTCGGTTTTGGCAAAATTCGCGCAGCGACAAATGCTTCCTATGTTATCTCTACCCTTTCTAACCTCTTTGGTTCTAATTAACAGTGCTGTTCCTAAAGTGGCGCTGGGAAACAGTAACAAAGCCTACACCGAATACGAGGCTAATAACCATAGTAGTTAATGCCGATGACACAAAAAAAAACAGTAGTTAAGTGTCCAAAATATGAACTGTGATTAGTAGATTTAATTTTTTTGGAATGTTCTCACTACCTAGAATGGATATGAAATATATTCGTTTAGTTGAACGCAATAATAGCATACTTTTTCGTTTTGTAGATTGTACGTAGATTAGCTAATATCCATGTGGGTGTACGTAGAGTTAAGGATTGTGCAGAAGTTTTTGTTGTTTCTTTAAATATAATTTTCAATCTAGCATTAAAAACCTTAAAATTCCTTTCAGTGTATTATATTTCCTAATTTTTCAAAAGTCTTTGAGATGATCATATATATTGTGATCATGTTTATCTCAAATCAGATTTCATCATTACATGGATTTCTCCAACAAAGATCAACATTCACTAATCTCACAATAATCACAAAATATTTATCAGAGGATTTAGATAAACAAGGCAAAGTAGACCTGATCTGTACAAACTTCTCAAAGGCATTCGATAAAATCATTTATTCTATTCTGTTACATAAATTGCCAGAATTTATCTAAAATGTCATACAGTTTGTTAATTTAAATAATAAAAATCAATTTGTTTTTTAAAATAGCTACAGTTCTAGCAAATATCGTGTCATATCAGGAGTTCCGCAAGGATCAAATCTTGGACCTGTACTCTTTTTATTTTTGATGGATGATTTATCTAAACTCCTAACATGTGAAAAATTCAAATATGTTGACGACCTAAAAATCTTATCTTCAATAAAAAAGTAGCTTCGATTGTGATGCCCAACAACATAACCTTTGACATTGTCAGCTACTGATGTTTAGAATATAAGCTTAACTTAAATGCTAATAATTGCAAAATGTTTTCTTATACAAGGAAAAAAAATGTCATTGAAAATGAGTATAAAATAAAATAGACAATAACTCTTTATCTCGGATCTTGGTGTATGGCTTGACTCTAAGTTTAATTTTAATCAACATAAAATAATTGCATAAAAATTTCTGAAGCCAATAAATCTTCGAACCTGAATTTTTTAAAAAAAATATAGATTTCTTAAAAATTCTTTATAATGTTATGTACTTTTGAGATTAGAATATGCACCTTTAGTTTTGAAATCTATTTATAATTATCAATAGGACTAACAAACCTAATTAAATAACATTTCCTTGTGAAATTCAAGCGAACAAATACTTTTATATGGCTAGACAGAATCTGCACCTGATCACAGACATTTTGACTAGGCTTGACTTTTTTATATTGGCTACAATCTATTAAATTCTAATAGACTGTGTCTAGAGAATTGTGTTTAAAGAACTGTGTCTAAAGAACTGTGTCTAAAGAACTGTGTCTAAAGAACTGTGTCTAAAGAACTGTGTCTAAAGAACTGTGTCTAAGGAACTGTGTCTAAAGAACTGTGTCTAAAGAACTGTATCTAAAGAACTGTGTCTAAAAGACTGTGTCTAAAGAACTGTGTCTAAAGAACTGTGTCTAAAGAACTATGTCTAAAGAACTGTGTCTAAAGAACTGTGTCTAAAGAACTGTGTCTAAAGAACTGTGTCTAAAGAACTGTATCTAGAGAACTGTGTCTAAAAGACTATGTCTAAAGAACTGTGTCTAAAGAACTGTGTCTAAAGAACTGTTTTTAAAGAATTGTGTCTAAAGAACTGTGTCTAAAGAATTGTGTCTAAAGAACTGTGTCTAAAGAACTGTGTCTAAAGAACTGTGTCTAAAGAACTGTGTCTAAAGAACTGTGTCTAAAGAACTGTGTCTAAAGAACTGTGTCTAAAGAACTGTGTCTAAGGAACTGTGTCTAAAGAACTGTGTCTAAAGAACTGTGTCTAAAGAACTGTGTCTAAAGAACTGTGTCTAAAGAACTGTGTCTAAAGAACTGTGTCTAAAGAACTGTGTCTAAAGAACTGTGTCTGAAGAACTGTGTCTAAAGAACTGTGTCTAAAGAACTGTGTCTAAAGAACTGTGTCTAAAGAACTGTGTCTAAAGAACTGTGTCTAAAGAACTGTGTCTAAAGAACTGTGTCTAAAGAACTGTGTCTAAAGAACTGTGTCTAAAGAACTGTGTCTAAAGAACTGTTTTTAAAGAATTGTGTCTAAAGAACTGTGTCTAAAGAATTGTGTCTAAAGAACTGTGTCTAAAGAACTGTGTCTAAAGAACTGTGTCTAAAGAACTGTGTCTAAAGAACTGTGTCTAAAGAACTGTATCTAAAGAACTGTGTCTTAAGAACTGTGTCTAAAGAACTGTGTCTAAAGAACTGTGTCTTAAGAACTGTGTCTAAAGAACTGTGTCTAAAGAACTGTGTCTAAAGAACTGTGTCTAAAGAACTGTGTCTAAAGAACTGTGTCTAAAGAACTATGTCTAAAGAACTGTGTCTAAAGAACCATGTCTAATGAACTGTGTCTAAAGAACTGTATCTAAAGAACTGTGTCTAAAGAACTGTGTATAAAGAATTGTTTCTAAAGAACTGTGTCTATAGAACTGTGTAATATACAATTATAAGGTTTTATGAATGTTACAAATTATATATCTATATAGAGCGTCCTGCTTTCCTTTAGTTATAGGCCAGATCATATTTACATAGATTAGATATTAATATCTTAGAAGAATTTTGTATTTAAGAAATGGTGTGAAATGCAGAACATATTTTTCACTAAATTTCTTGCTAACCAGCCATGTTTTGCTAGGTACTGATTATTCAAATCTAAGCGGGACACACATATATGATATATATGTTATGTTGGTTTAGACAGGACACATGACTAGAGTTTCATTGAATTTTTCGTAGTATTTTTTCATGAAATATATGTATGTCACCTTGAGAGTTCCAGCTATAATGAAACAGATTTAGCGGTGCAATTTACACACACTATATTTACTATTTAATAATTAATTAAAATTAATAAGATTATCCATAAAATCTATTTTACGTATACTTTAGAATGTCTAAAATAATTTCTGTGAAATGTAGATGGGATACTTGCATTTTTTGGCAGTTCTGAAGCTCTACAGAATGTATGCACCAGCCGCCACTCTTTAGAACAAGCCGCTACTATTCAATGTATAACTGTCAAATTAGTTAAAAAAATACTTGTTATATTGCCTAGCAACTGTCTTATAAGTATCTTCCTTAAAAAAATTTATCAAATTATGATAGGAATTAAAACCAATATTATTATTTCAAATTTACATAAAATTACTAATGGTAGATTGCGACTAAAATCATATAGAAATCTCGAGAAACTCATTCTAGCCCCTCATGTGTAGCTTGACGCTCGGCTGTAATAGAGTATTGTATTTAATATACATTTAACAATGTCAATCTGCAACTTTATTTTTTTTTAATTACATTATAATAATTTCTTTTATTTCATTTTAATTGGATGCACGAAGAAAAATGGATTGATTGCCTTAATAAGCGGCTTTGGACCAATATCACTTATTTTTAGAATAAAGATAATTACCCTACCTTAGTACAATTTTATATAAATAAAAAGCTCATTGGTTTATTCGGTCAATAGTGTTTCTTTTTTTTTTATAAAATTTAAGCACAAGCACTACATATGTTTCGGAAATACAATTTCATCATCTGGTGCCAGTCAATATTTAATAAAATATAGGGGCGATTACAACCATTTGATTTTTTTTAAATAACAGAAACCCCTTCTTTTTGTGCCACAGCGTGTGAAGGTTTAAAACAAGTGTTTAGAAACCCATCCATTATAATCGACACGATAACCCATAAAATTCATCATAAAAAAAGGCTTAAACAATAAAACAAACAAATTCATATTGATATTTATTAAATCTAAACATTCATAAATAGGTATCTCTAAGATATATATATTCAACATTTATCAAAATACATATATTTAAAGGATTCAACGATATGGAAATATAAATATGTGCTTACCCTGCTTTAGAGAGTTTAAAATTCATCACATTCAACGCGACAAGCTCTTATTAAAGCGTATGATAATTTTCAATTTTGGTCAGAGTAAAAAGATTTCGAACTAATCAAGAGTATGTAACTTTTAGAAATAGCGTGTATCAAAAGAGCGCCTGCATGAAATAGCGCGTATCAAAAGAGCGCTTAAACGAAATAGAGCGTATTAAAAGAGCGCCTGGACGAAATAGCGAGTATCGAAAAAGCGCCAGAACGAAAGATCGCGCATCAAAAGAGCGTGTCAAAACAGCGCCCAAAGGAAATAGCTCATTAAAATATCGTCAGTCAAAGTAGAGGCAAAAGAAAATTGACACAAACAAACAAACTAATTTACCTAACCTGTGCGTGAGCGATCGTTTAATTTTAAATAACTCCAGACCACACAGGTTAGATAAATTAGTTGAAAGTTATTTAATTCGGCTTTACTTCGCAACAAACCCATTTCTGGCTGATGCTGCTTCAATACTCAATATTTTAAAAGGCGGTATTTTATTAAGGCGCTGTTTTGATACGCCCTATTTTAAGTAGGCGCTATTTCGTTCAGCGCTATTTTGATCAGGCGCTATTTCTTTCAACGCTATTTTGATCGGGCGATATTTCTTTCAGTGCTATTTTGATCAGGCGCTCAAATAATGTAGCGCTATTTTAATAAGCGCTATTTCGTGACAGAGCAACCTTTTTGACATAATACCATTGTTAAGTGTCACAGATTTTTTTGAGATTAGTATTTATATTTGCTGTTTGTTAAAAATTGCTCAAGTTCAAGTTTCCGACCAAAATAAAAAATTATCTATAACCATTGACTTTAGAGAAGGATTAGTTTATCCAAAAAGAGTTTAAAGAAATTTACTAATTGTCACTTGCTTATTAAAAATTAATATGGGCGCCCATGTGCACTATTTTTTTTAGTTTGTACTAAGTACACAATTCAGGAAGATACAGATAGGTACTTTGGGTATCCCATGTAAAGATACAGAAAAAGGAGTGTATATTCAATGTAATATATACATAACTGATTAATGCTATCATATTTGATTTGTCTTTACAACTTAATTTGGTCCTCTCATTACCTCATTACAAATACATGTATCACACTTGATAAGTTTCTTTATTGAAGTTGACAAAATAAATAATCAAAACAAAATTATTTTCGTGGCATCTTTCGACGTGCACTTAACCAGACGATTATCTATTGTTCCCTCTTAATATAAATTTAATAATTACTAAAATTTCTGAATTGGTTTTTGTATCGAGATCCAAATTACCTCGCCCTCAAGATTGAGCTATTTTGAAAGTAGCTTTTTTGGTTTAAAATAATGAAAATTATCTATAAATAAATTTATCAATTGATTGTTTAAGAAATATTTTTCATTAATACATTTTACAAGGGCCATTTTTATCTTAGTTTTTTTTTAAATAATTAAAAAATACCACCTTTTTTAAACAATTTTAAAATAATACAGAGTGAGGCTAAAATTTGGACACATCTAATTAGGTTCCTCGAAAACTGTATACAGAAATCTACAAAATATTGTATGTTAAAAAGCGTAAATTTAAATTGTACTATGTGCATTTTGACAAGTTTTCCGTTTTTCAGAGAGAGCTGGGCAGTACTCGAGTAAATTGTACTCAGTAATTGGTACTCCTAAGCACTATCATCCTGATGGGACTCATACTCAAAAAAATTCAAGTACTTTTTATTCCTTGAGCTAACGAGCAGCGAGTACCGACACGCGCCTTTATATTATAATGATTCAATCTTGGAAAGGTTAAACCATTCCAATATCGTAGAGTTTTTAGGATTGTGGCTCCTTTGGCTTTCCACAAAAGTTTCAAAATATTAACTAAAAATAATACTAATCGATAAATATTGAATTTAAAAAACCAAATCTAAATCTTTCGCTTCGATTCTGTCTTCTTGCTCCCTGTTCTTCTGATTTCTGATTAACTCCTGTTCTCCTGCCTGGTCCTCTCTTGCTGTTTTCCTCCACTTTCTTCTCTTACTCCTTTTAACGAATTCCCATTCCTGCTAAGTTCCATTTACACATGTCTTTAATTTAAATAAAACTTTTTTTCATCTTTCTTTTTATTTTTTCTTTTTATTCTTACTTTTTTATTTTTTCTTTTTTGTTCTTGTTTTTATTTCATCTCTACGATATAAAATCCTTAATTTTAATATATGTCTATCTTAACTCCAATATATTTTCTGACCTTTTCTTTAAATTTCCCAACTGACAATTTTAAAACCCTCTCTTTGTCAATATTCCCAAAATATATTTAGCAATTCCATTAATTTTCAAAACCCCACCACCATCGAGTCACAACCCTAAGGCAATTCCAACTAACTTACCTTCACCAACGATACAGGACGGGAAAGATAAGAATATTATGTCAAATGACGGAATCATGCAACAAAATATGTTTTAAAATATATGACTGTTCTTTTGAATATTTTCTGTCTGTACTGCTGCCTCTATTTAATATTACTAATATTACTTTACATTAATATATAAATGAAAAGTTGGGCGTACACGTTAATGGTAAGTACTAAATAATTTCTAGAAGATAAGAAGTGATACTTTCGTTTTTGTTGGTTACTTACTGACTTACTATATAATTCCTTTTTTTCTAAACTAGAATTATTTAAAATAATCTTTACTCGATTTTTTACGAGTACTCCCTAAAATTTGCAAAAGTACCCATTTGCTTTAAGTATTATTCTTATAAGTACTTATATGAGTACTTTGTAAAGCTACTCATGAGTACTTTAACGCAGTACTGTGCCCAGCTCTGTTTTCAGATAATATTTTGAACTTTAGTTTTTTTAAATATACGCTTACCGGGTCCGGTGATTGCATATTTTGGTAAAATAAACGCGCTGTTACATGAGTAGGTTCTTTAAACGGGTGATGTTTGTTCGTGTGAGATGTTTGACGCTAAAAAAAGAAAATTACTGCAGTTGAAAGTGAAGAAATTCGAGGAGAATACTTGTCTGATATTCATGATTATTTGATGACAATTAAGCCTACAAAAGTGTAGAAGCTGAGAGAGCCTTCTGGGCCGCAGGCTACATTTGTAGCTCTAATAGAAGTCGATTGGAAGGTGACATAATCAACACAAGTTGTTTCCTAAGATCGTTTTTTCAAACCAAAAGTTGATTATTTGTTTAAAAACTAAAGAGTTAAAATATTATAAAGAATGGTTGTTGCGATTGTTGGGGTGGGCTGTGCTATTCATTAGATTTGGTAGTCTGTCATATATAACAATAGATTAGATTATAATGGGAGTTGGACATTGTTTGTCCTTGTCCACCGCGACCTTTTCAGATCTGTTGTGAGACTCAGTTTGTTTTAGATTATGTCGTCTAGCTTGTTCTTTTTATTAGAATTAGTAGTTTTGACAGTGGCGCCCACTTGTAGTTGCATGCGTTTGGCTTTTCTTCGCTCAATTTTAGAAACCTTATTCCAGCCAGGCCTTCACATTGGCACAGGACGTGAAATGATGTTTCCTCTTCTTCACAGATCCTGCACAAAGTTGCTTCTCCTGCTGGATTGATGATACTTATGTGCCTTTTAAGGCGACAGTGTCTAGTAAGAAGGCCTACTGTTATTCTAACGATTTAACGCTTTTGATCTAGTAGGTCTTTCGTGAACTTAGCCGATCCTTGATGAACTGTTTGGCCTGTCTCAGTCTTGGATAGTTGTTCCACCATTCCTGAGACTCTTTTTGCATCCAATGCCTTAGCAACTCCACAGAAGGGTTCGGGGCCTGTCATGGCCTTATCTGAGCCTTCTCGGGCTAATTCGTCGGCCTCGTTGCCTTGATATCCTTGATGGCTAGGCATCCAGGCTAGGGTCACCTTGTTTTGACTACTTAGCTCTGCCAGGTCTTCTAGACAGTCTTTGACCAGTCGTGATTTAATTTCTGATGAGAGAATTACCTTTAGAGCTGCTTGGCTATCAGAGTATATGGCAATAGTTTTGCCTGATACTTGCTGATTTAATATTTCTCTTGCACAGTGTTGTATGGCTATTAGTTCAGCCTGCAACACTGTTGCATATTTTCCTAAACTCAGAGAAATCGTTGATTTTGACTTGGGTCCATAGAGTCCAGCACCGGCTCTTCCCTTGGTTTTTGAACCGTCTGTGTACCAGATGAGTTCAGCCTGTACGAAAGGTCCCTGTTTCCAGGATTCTCGTGCTGGTATTTGAATTTGAAAATTTCTTTAAAATCTGTATGTAGTTATGGCTCTATCAGTAGGCATATCTAGAATATTACCCCTTTGCTGATATAGCCCTTGTGTGGTCGGCGCTATGTAGTTGGCTTATTGGGTTTTGTCCCTGCATTAGCCTGTAAATAGCTGACCTGGTTTCTCCTTGTATGAAGATGTTCAGTAACATGAGATTTAATACCTCCATTGCTACAGTCGGCGTAGTGCGCATGGCTATAGTAGCAAGCCGCTGAATATAAGAATAAAACTGAATAGAATTCTGAAATAGTTAATTATTGACATTATTGTAATCTCAGTTGAGGTTTATTTATTATGTTATGTATAATTTTGATCAATAATTTATTTGGTCTGTTCCAACAACGATCGGAAACCAGTCACTGACAGCAAGATTCTTCGCAGTAAATTATTGGGGCCGCCAAATTGTCTACTGCGCAGAATCCTGGTGTCACTGACTGGTTTCTGTTCGTTGCTGGAACAGACCTATGTATCTCTACTTTATCTTTAAGATTTTAATTTAAGATTTTAATTTAAGATTTTAATTGTTTTCATTTTTAATTTGTGATTTTATTTGTTTTGACACTGAGAATTTAATTGTTTTCTCTTTTTAACATTAGTCATAATAAAGCTGATTTCGTATACGTATCTTTTTTTACACTTCATTAACTGGCCACGTTGGAATCAAAAACAAAAGTTAAGTTATACTGGTTAGATCAATCCAGCCGGATCCGTCCAGACTTGGCCGGATTTATGGAAATGCGGTCGGATCCGGCCGGATTAAAAATGAGGCCGGATTGCAATCCCTATATATTTTATTATATTTAACTTCTTGAAGATATTCTAATTAGTTTTTACATTTCATTCAGACTACTTAACTGTTATAGTCACATTTGAATTTGAAATTATTTTCTTTAACAGCTTCATTTAGATAAATTAAATCTGAACAGCATCTATTAATTAAAAATACTCTATTAATTAAAAAATAGATATATTTATTAAGACAATTTATATTCATAAGAGATGATTTAAGTGCCTTGTGGAACGGGCAGGCAGAAATCCTTCACCTGGGTGTTTACCATCGCGGTGGTAAAAGTCCACCAAATGGTCTCTTGCCAAAAAATGAGGCGTCTGAAGATACCTCTTGGCGACGTTATTAACCTGCAGGGGAATATTTTTGATAAGTTTGAGAGGCTGGCTGTAACTAATCATCTCTCAGCGACATTCAGCAGGTTTCTGACAAGTTGAGAGGTAGGTCCTATAAGCTCCTGGGGAATGAACAAAGGGGGGTCTACTGAGGGCTAAGTGCTGAGGGGCAACTCGCCCTCCCTCACCTTACAGATACAGAAGATATGGATTGAAAGACATATTTAATGGCCCGTTATTTTAAAAATACTGTACAAAATAAAACCAGAAAATAAATAGAAATAGCAGAAATGGGCAATAAGGTTCTTATGTGGAGCACACAGATTAGTTTCATGTAGACCGCTGTTCTTAAAACAAGAAATATTAACATTAACTTCATTATGTATCCTAGAAACTTGTCAAATAAATATATAAATAAATCGAATATATCCTGTGTAACTCGCCAAACGGAGCACTTGGAGTTGCCTATTCCCAAAACTGAACTTATAAGAGACTATTTTATATACCTATAATGGTACTTATCAAGATGTACAACATACTTTGACAGATGTTGAGTCACATAATTTTGTTCTATTTTTATTTTAGATATATGTATTAACGTTAATTTATAATAATGTTTGTTTATATTTTATTGACTATTTATTTATTTATTTATTTGTGCTTTGTATTGTATTGTGTTTGTCAATAAGTATTTTAACTTTGATAATAAACATATATTCTGTTTCTCAATAACTACAAACATTTTTTAGAAGTTTTGAATATTGTATGGGTTAATTTTGTATATTTCTTTTAGACAGAGTTCGAGATAATTTAATGTGTCCATTATACTATATTCTCACTCTGTAGGTACCTATCTTTATATTCATAATAATTTCATTGTCCTTGCTTTTATTACTTCATTTTCTTCATCTTATTAATAAAACAGCTATGTATATATTATAAATTAAGAAAATAGATAGGTACTTAATTGTATAAATATATCAACTTACATATTAAAGACAGGTTTGCCATCACATATATAGGTTATTAAATCATTTAATAGTTAAGACTCTCCTCCAATCAGCACCCGCGATTTCTGTAATTTTTGTATATAAACATGATTAAAAAAGTTTTTTCGCCTAAAGTAATACCGTCCAAAAAATATTCTTGCATATAAAGGTATTCTTATTAGAATAAAACTAAAAAACTACATATATATTTGAGCATTCAAAGAGTACTGATTGGTAAATTATTATTATTATTATTACTTTTATGCATTTGATAGAACGCATTTCTGATATATATTAATATTGATCCCTTAGCAACATTTTGGACAGAGAAATATTTTAATCACCTCACTTTATTTATAACCGTATTTCTATTGCAAAATGCAAGTAACATTGCATGTTCAAATTGCTAAATGTTATGCTGTTATAGAGATACATAAATCACATAAAAAGCAAATGAGCATTAAATATCCGTAATTTGAGTATTCCTGAAAGTATGCAACATCTATTACAGTATCTCAATCGTTTAACAGTTCTTGATGTTATCGCTTACTTAAGTTACATAATCATCCTTTGGAAGAACAATTATTATGCAACTATAAACAACAAAATAACACAGATTTAGTACTGACCAGTTAAACTTTTTGAGATTCATTATTTACTAATTTCGCGTAATGTATGTATCTACGCGGAATTATTTGAGATCCCATGCGAGATGCTTACTAGCCCATCATAGCCAAAGTTTAATACATCCAAATCAGTGTTTCTCAACCAGATTTACACCAAGGACCGGTAAAATTTTTTAGTACGTTCTCGCAGTCTTGAAAAATTATTGCATCGAGAATAAAACTACTAAAACTTAAATGAAACTCCAAGAACATTATAATATGAATGATATATTTTTTAAATAACATATTATCAAAAACAACAACGTATCAAAATGTACAAATCAGAAGAGAGTAGGTAGATACAAAATAAGCAAAAAATAATTTATGAAACGGAAGAAAATAAAATCAGTGAGATTACTACTGGTCTCTGTTGCTGACTAAAGTGTCAATCCTAGGCGTTAAACCACTTACAGCAACACGTACAGTAGGCGCAAGAACAAGTCGATTTCGATGTTTTGTCTTAATAACAGTCATAACAAAAAATGTTTCACACAAATAAGTCAAGGACACGACTTTTTTGGAACAGAACCTGATGTAGGATGTGTCAGGGCGAGAATTTGGGCGTGAGACGCCGCTTTTGGCAGAAAGCGTCGATATGCTTCCACTACTTCAAGCGAACACGGACTCGATATCACAGAGATATACAGTCCATAAGCCATATAAAGTTATAACAAAACAAATTGAAGAGCCGGAAGTGGAAAATACGACTCATATCTGCACCGACGGTTCTAAATCAAAACAAGGCTCAGAATGTGGAATATACTCCAGTTCCTTAAACCTAAACATTAAATGAGCTGAGCTCACATGGATTCTTAAAGCAGCAGAAGAAGCTATCAGAAACAATATTACTGGAAGGAACATGCTCATTTTTACAGATATCAGACAAGCACTACTCACCCTGGACAGATAACAAATTTACTCATGGTAAGTACTAGAATGTCATAAAGCTTTGGCCGAAGTATCCATCAACAATGTGGTCACCTTAAGATGGATCAAAGGTCGCGCCACATCGAAACGTAACCGTCTTGCTGAATAACTAGCCAATAAGATAGCCAATAAGATAGTCAAACAAATACTTTTTAGACCTGGCCCTTCTATTGGATTGGCATTAGTAGTGGTAAACCTAATTGAAGAATACTCCCTTGTGAAATTCAAGAAAAGTTGGGATGACACAAGAAGCTGCAAAGTTGCCAGTGATTTTTTAAGTTGTTCTGACAACACTACAGCAAACACATACCTACTTGATTATGACTAGACAGAATCTGCGACTTATCTCAGGCATTTTGACTGGTCATTGCCAAGTACGAAAATATCTTCATTGCATGGGGCTGTCAGAATCCGCACTTTGCAGGGGGCTCTGACAAGACGATCGAGCATATCTTCTACGATTGCCTGATGCTTCCACTTATTAAAAGATTTGTGTTCGGCGGAAATTTACTAACACCGGCCATTATAAGAGAAGCACCTCTTGGTGACGTTGCCAACTACATCAAATCTGTAGGCTAACTCATGAGCTAGGAAGTGCCTATCAACTTAGGAAGACACAGAAAAGGCTTAAAGAAGCCTAAGTGATAAATTGAGGAAAAAGCCAATAACATCTTCAACTCCTTTGCATAAAGATTGGAATATTCTGTTGTAGCCTTTATTCAGAACTGATATATATTTACTAAATTTAACTATGGTTTAAGTTCTAGATCTGAAGATAGTTCAAATAGTAGTTTCATCGATTATAGTAGTAAGATTGTTATTGTAATTATTAATAAATAGATTAATTATATACAGATTACCTGCACGCACATCTTCAGGGATATAGTACTCGTCAAGTGCTCCAAAAAGACGCTGGTAATGCTTCTCTGATGAATGTTTTCAGCATTAAGGTAATCAAAGAAAAAAGCAAACATCTTAATAAAAGTGTTTTCTTCCACACACGTTCAATTTCTTTTTGAAAGCATGAATCTTATTGTAGAAGTTGAAGACGGTACTGTTTTTGACTTGAAGACTTCACTTTAGTTTGTTTATCAGTGAGAATATCTGGATTTGGTATAAATCGGGAATTTTTCAGGACATATAAGATTTAAATAAAACTGCGTGAATTTTTCGCGGACCGGCGGTTGAGAAACACTGATCTAAATTGCTCCTCTCCAAATAGTACAATTCAACTTCATCCTGAAGCGTAATCTTGCATGGGCTCTTAAATAATTCCTCATTAATGTCATATTCTGTACTGGAAAATTTAGTTCGGAAATATTGTTGGCTTAGTAATTACAGTAATTAATTACAGATTACAATAATTAATTGAAATAATTACAATAATTATAATAATTACAACAATTAAAGTAATTACAATAATTACCGTAATTAAAATAATTAAGAGTAATTACAGTAATTATAGTAATTACAATAATTACAGCAATTACATTAATTGTAGTAATTGCAGCAATGAGTAATTACAGTAATAACATCAGTTATGTTAATTCTTACAATTACAGAAATAACCACAATTAAGTAATTGAAGTAATTACAGCAAGCATATTAATCACAGTAATTACTACAATAATTACAGTCATTACACCAATTACAGTAATTACATTAATTACATTAACCATAGCATTCATAGTAATCACGACAATCACATCAATTACAGTAACTATAGTAATTACTGTAATTATATTAATTACTGTAATTGTACATATTGCACATTAGACATATTATAGTAAGTACATTAATTATAGTAATTACAGTAATTACTGAAATGAGTTATATCCAGTATTTTATGGTCAACTACCAATATAATAAATTTTCGAAAATTCATAGCTTTTGTTTTAAATTGAAGCAGTATTAAGTTTTTAAACTACGCTTCATTTTCACATGAATACAGTATGTGGTATCGGCATAGTGTGACGTGATAATAATATTTCCCTACCTATATCGACTAAAAGAATACTTTTTGAGAATACATAATTGATATATATCTATTTTAAAATTGTGGGCAAGTATTTGTTACGACAAACATTTAGAGGAACAATCAGTTAACAGGGGATTTGGTACATAAAGTTTTTAAAATCATACCTCAATACAATAGGTATACACAGTCATGTATTACTTGAATATTTGTAGAACAACGTACAATTTATTTATCTATATAAGACGTTTTAGGTGTTTTAAAATCTTGTAGATATATTTGCTATTTTATTCAATCAGTCATAGAAATGTTTACCTCTTTCCTGCCTTAAATAATAACTTAATTATCATGTCTAGATATTATGTTCGACCAGTCGCTGCACCAATGGTGGATTAAAATTAACATTCCTAGCAAATCCTAAACAGAGAACAATGTTGCCATGAGGAAGATGATTGATGCCAGAGTAACAGTAGCACCAATTCTTTTAAATATCAAATAAAAAAAATTCATTTATAAGAATATTCGAAACAAGTGTCTTATTCAACGAAAGTGCCTAATAATTTGTATGTACAGGCAACCAACATTACGTGCGTGCATTTAGTATTGCCATTAATAGCATACTTTTTATAACTAGGAAAATTGTAATTAAAAACCAAATAGGTTACTCAGAGTAGAAAAGACATTTCATTCTAATAAAATAATATTCATATGTTGTTCTACTGACATAAGATCAATCATTTATATCTCATAATTGCGGAATTTATTGACGACCGAGCTCGGTGGATCTGCACCCCATGCTGATCCGGTACCGCGGCCTCCCCAGTGAAGGTTTGCACCTCCTTCGGAAGCTCGTCGATGAGCTGGCGAAGTGGTAGCTGCACCTAAGCTTGACGGACCCGAATTTCCTCCAGATTCCAACATGCGGTCTTTGGTTTTTGGACTGCTCCAGTGCATCGACTGCAAATTAAAAAAGAATTAGTTATACCTACAGTTAGATAAAAAACACTTTTATTGTATGAAATATCTTATAACCATTAGAAGAGGGTTCCTCGAAGAGAAACGCTATGTTATTTGTATTTCTTTTCGAGGTCTACCAAATCTGAAAAACTTGTCTAGTGTTGTTTTTTCGGATAGGTAACTGTAAATTTTGTAAAAATAATTGTCACATAGATCTTTTTTTGTTTATTTTAACAGTATGAGTAGCAACACAGTTCTGCTACACGGCTAGTGCAAAAATATAAACAGGGGACATAGTTGCGTTGTGATACTATTAAACCTTTTGAAACTGAGAACGATATGAAAAGGCTCCTACTCTAGACACATTATAGGCCAGAGTTATGAAAAGTTAAAGGCAAAGGGACAGGGTTCGTATTGTCAATGACCAGTCAAAATGCCTGTGGTCAGACGCAGAGTCTGTCTAGTCATAGCTTAAATTTCATAAGGGAATGTTCTTTAATTAGATCTGTCACTACCGATTTTGTCAGTCCAATAAAAGAACCAGGTCCAAAAGTATTTGATTGGCTCTGCCTTCTTGGCTATTGAATCAACAAGACTATCTTTCGATATGGCGTGACCTTTGATCCATCTTAAGATGACTACATTGTTAAGGAATACTTTGGCCAAAGCTTCGTGATATTCTAGTACCAAATCTAAGTAAATTCGTAGTCTGCCCAGGGTGAGTAGTGCTTGTCTGCTACCTGTATAGATGAGCATATTCTTCGTGATATTATTTCTGATCACTTCTTTTGCTGCTATGAAAATCCCCGCGAGCTCGGTTTGCACTACACTGGCACTATTACTTAGAGCCCATTTTATATTTAGGTTTCAAGATCTGGAGTATATTCCACAACTTCTAAACCTTGTTTTATTTTAGAACCGTCGGTGTGGATATGAATCATACCTGCCACTTCCATTCCTTCTATTTGTTTCGTTCTTATTTTATATGACTTATAGAGGATAAAAATGCTAAATACATAATCTAATTCAAATATTTCCTATTACCAAAAAGAACATTTAAAAATTATATTCGCATTATAATAATGTTTAAAAATAACTGTTGGCAAAGCGCCGGCATCGTTGGCGGCCTTGTACGTAAAGTCGACCAGTGGAATAACCTACCTACCTACCGACACACACGCTTGCACAGGCTGTCGCTAAACTATTATTTATCTGGGCCACATGATGAAGCTCTGTGTGCTCTTTGAAACACCCGCGCGGCAGTCCGCTACCCGCGCCATGGTTAAAACAAACCGGTGATTTAAGTGGAGAGTTCGCTGCAATTAGTCCAGCTCACCGCGTAATATGTACGGTGTCAATTTTTTCGAATTTTTTCGCGACTCTTGAGTATACGGCGGGTTAAAGTTAAAAAAAAAAACAATTTTAAGGGCGTGGGTCTTCAATTTAATTTATGTAAAGAAGTTTTTTAAATATACCTACATACGAAGAAAAGATGGAAATTAAAGCAAAAGGTAGGCCATTACCAGATATAATTATAGAAAAAAAAACTGGTGTAAGTAAAGAAGAAAGTTACACACAAATATTTAATAGAGATATTTATTCAAAAAACGAATGGATCTGTGGATGCAACAAAAAATGCACAGTTCTGTTTTCCCTGTTTACTTTTTGGTGGCAATAAAGTTTGGATGGAAATAGGGGTCGCCGATCTAGAACACTTAAGTTTAAAGATAAAAAACACGAAAACTCTAAAAGCCATCTTCATAATTGCATGGAATTTGCGTTGCTAAGGACAACTAATATTATGGCTCAAGTAGATTCTGCTTATTGGTTAAATATACAGAGACCGAATGAAAATGTGTCAGAGAATAGATATATTTTATCCAAAATTATTAATTGCATTAACTTTTGTGAAGCTTTTGAAGTGGCTCTTCGTGGACATGATGAGAGCGATTCTTCCGAGAATCCGGGGCTATTTAGTGGACTCATGAATTTCTCGGATGAATTAGATGCAACTCTAAGTGACCACCTAAAATTTTTTTCGGTATTTTTAAAGGCACCTCTAAATAAATACAGAACGATCTGTTACAGTGCATGCTCGATGTCTATCAACAACGGATGTTGCTGCAAAAACTGGTAGTTATATTTAGATATGTGAGCCAATGGTGAGCCAATTGAACGTTTTTGGAACTACTTAATTCCTGAAAAATGTGATGCAGAAACACTTAGTAAAACAATTTTAACTGATGGAACTTTTAATTCAAAATTCACTGAACAAACTGATTGTACAAAGTTATGATGGAGCCACGGTGATGAGCGGCCAACACGCAGGAGTTCAAGCAATTATTACTATGTACATTGCTATGCCAATCAGTTAAATTTAAATATGTCTAAAGCTGCTTCTGCAAATTCGCAAGTACGTGTATTTTTTGGAAATTTACAAGACATTCCGGGCTTTTTTAATAATTCACCCCAGCGAGTAGAAGTCTTAAACAAGATGGTGAAGAGAAGGATCCCCCACGGCGCTACAACCCGTTGAAATTTTAATATAAGGATCATTAATGTTGTGTACGAAAATAGAGCGTTTCTCATTGAGTGTATGCATGAAATAGAAGAACAATTCACCAACACAGTCTGTAGTGCAACCTCCTCTATTCGCCGTACATTAAATGATCTGATCTTCAATTTTTGGCTCAATTTTTTTCATCATGTGATGCCCCACGTAGACATCCTATTCAATTAACTGCAGCAAAGAAAAATTGAACCCACTCTAGTAAAAGACGCTATCGATAATTTTGAACGCACTCAAGTTCGAAATAATATTGATGGCAACATTACTGAAGCATCAGATATAATAAGCGATCAGCCTCCAGAAAATAAACGCAAGCACCCAGGTAATAGCAGATTTGATCATCGGATTTCTGCTTCAGAGGTGTGTGACGTTATCCTAAATTATGCAAAAGATCGATTTGATTTTAAAGGGCATCTAGTAGTTGCCTCAATTTTTTTTTGGGAATGCTTTGGAGAGTATTGTGGTGAATTTCCCGAGGATAAACTCACTTCCGCATGCTCTTTTTATCCCATACTTGACTAAGAATGATTACGAACTGAACTGTCTGTTATTCAAGAAATGATTGCAGGACATTGAATGGCGCCCTACCTCTACTAACATTTTTAATATCAAACAATCTAGGAGATACGTTAAAGGAGACTACAAAATTATTAGAAATTGTGGTAACAACTATGACAACATTAGAGGCCGAATCATGTTTCTCAACACTAAATCGAATCAAAACGTTTCTCAGAAATTCAATGACCGAATATCGTTTAACAGCTCTTTCCTTGCTATCTATTGAAAAAAAGTTTACCTCCTAAATAGACAATTTTAATGAAAAAAAAAAGAACGTAGGATAGACCTAATTTATTAAAAATGGACTGTAAAATCGCAGTATCTGTTTACGTCATTTTTATAAAACATTTTGTATTTTGTTTGAAGAAAATAGAGTACAGTAAAATAGGGCTTGGTGATTCTTTTTTTTTGTGTGGCAATCGTTCCAGCAATCCATTATTCAGCAAGCACGATAACATCGATGGGACTTTGACTAAGATGACAAACCCCCTGAAAGGTAAGCTTTTTTGCAAAAATTGCAGAACACCCTAAAATTTTTACCACAATCCGCCACTGGGATATATCTCGGTGAGATGGAGTCCATGTTCGCTTGAAGCAGTGGAAACGTATCAAGCACCTTCTGCCAAAAGCGACGTCTCGCTTCACCAGATTCTACATCAGCTTTTATTCCAACCACAGGTAGAAACGAGATTGGTCGATCTTAAAGTTAATATACTTTGCTTAAAGATGCTATTTTATTATTGTGGATTTTGCTGGTTTTCATCATTATTACCTCAGCAGTTTTATATAGTAGTGGAACATGTTGAATCCTTTATTTATTATGTTGGTCAATTGTATTATATCTTTTCGTGGTAATTCCTTTAGTATCTCTCCTGTGAACAGATCTAACCTGGGATATTTTTTTAGAATATTATTTCTTAATTATCTTTGAACTTGTTTAGTTAATAATATTCTCTCTATATGATTAACGTTCTTTTGGTTATCCATTTCAATTTCATCACCTTCTCGGGTGTGTGAAGTTAGCATCTCAAATCTCAGCATCTCATATTTTAGGCATAGTTCTTATGGCATCCGCTATAGTTCTATAGTTCCTGATACTTTTTAGTTCTGTCGAATTTAGTACTGAAAACTGCAATTTTAAAATGAGATGCTAACGACCGGAAGTTAGCATCCCAATATAATGAATAAAATAAAATAAAAAAGCAAACGCATCTTATTATGGTCTATAATTTCTGTTTGTTATTATTACTTAAAATTACTGAAACAGTACTAGAGGCTAGAACTCGGTTCTCAATGCAGAGAGAGTGAAGTTATCATTTAGAAGCATTGTATATTCTAGATCGCATCATAATATAACTGCATCTCACTATAGTCTATAATTTCTCTTTATTATTAATAGTTAAAAAAATTTTAAGGGTGCTAGAGACTAGAACTTTTCGAGATTTCATGCCGACATAGTCTGGTTATCATTAAGAAGCGTTATATATTCTAGAACTTATCATAATGTGCCATGGTGCATGATCTATAATTTCTGTTTTTTATTAATACTTAAAATTATTCAAAAAGTGCTGGAGGCTAGAACTCTTTAGTACTACATGCAGAGATAGTCTAGTTATAATTTAGAAGCGTTATAAGCGTTATAGTATATTCTAGAACCCGTCATAATGTGCCAGCATCTCATTATGGTCTATAATTTCTGTTTGTTATTATTAATTATTACTTAAAATTACTGAAAAAGTGCTAGAGGCTAGAACTCCTTGGTTCTCAATGCAGAGAGAGTCAAGTTGTCATTTAGAAGCATTGTATATTCTAGATCTCGTCATAATATGACAGCATCTCACTATAGTCTATAATTTCTCTTTATTAATAATACTTAAAAATTTATAAAAAGTGCTAGAGGCTATAACTCTTCGGGATTCCATGCAAAGGCAATAAATCTAGTTATTAATAAAAAGCATTATGTATTCTATATCTCGTCATAATGTGGCAGCAGCTCACTAAGATCTATAATTTCTGTTTGTTATTAATACATAAAATTGTTGAAAAAGTGCTAGAGACTAGAATTCTTCGGATCCCAATACATAGACAGTCAAGTTATCATTTAGAAGCATTGTAATTTAGAAGCACTATGTATCCTAGAGGTTGTCATAATATAATAGAATTTATTTGTATAATAAATATTTATAATTATTTTTAGAGGACCAAAGCGATAAATGAAATAATTTAGCTATAAAAACTAACAAGAACTCTAGAACTATTCGTAAACTATCGATTTACCGTCCACTTTTTTTTATTTTATTTAATTTATTATATTGGGATGCTAATTGCCGGCCGTTAGCATCGCATTTTTTAAATTTTTCGGTAATAAATTCGACAGAACTATTATTAAAAAGTATCAGGAACTATAGATCTATATCGGATGCCATAAGAACTCTGCTTGAAATATGAGATGCTGAGATTTGAGACACACGTCACCTTCTCCTGGGTGCAAATGTTGGACCATGGCCCCCATTCGTGACATAGTCGAAATGGAAGGTTAAAAACAAAAAATAGAACAGAATAAAGAAAAATTGCCAAAATCGATTATTTGTAATTATAATTAGGTGAAACATATCGGATATACTGAGTTCTGAGAGTTCTCAAGTTTTCATAAGCGAAATTTTCACGTTAAGCATCGCTTGTTTGAAACAGCAAAACACAATTTGGGAACTTTATATTGAGATTAAAGACGCTAAAAGTATATCCTCTCTAAAAGTAAATGTTTTCTGACATTTTGAGAGCTCAACGAAAGTAAGAGTAAAGAAAAATAATCTCAGGAGATAAAAGTTATGAGCTTGTTTCTTGAAAATAAAAAGGCTCCCCTAAACGTTTCAGACTCTTGGGAAAGTTTGGCGAGAAAATATAGTTAAAGAGGGTATAAAAAGTTTATCAAATGTTAGTGATTAATAGCTGACATCGAAAATAAGAAATAAGAAAACGATATTAACACATTGTTGTCAAAAAAAAAAAAATGGTAATTTTAACGAGCATAATCATAACCAATTTTATAGAACCAACAATAATTATAATACTTAATATTAATGTAAGTATTAATTTTAACCTTCAAGAGGAAGAAATAATATTGTTGGTCGAGGGCCCTTTCACTTTCATTTTTGAATGTGAATTAATTATATATTTATAAAGATATTAAACTCTTTTGTCTGGTGGTACTTTTCCCGTTAAGATATTTTTGCTAGAAGTAAGGGAATTCCCATAAAATTCTTTCAGTGACTCATTGCGTCAGAAAACCCCTAATTCCCTTCAGGTCTCGTATCGGTTAATAGTTAAAAGGGCGCGGTTGTCGGATGTATCATTGCACCACCATTCCTCTTCTGCATTTATTAAAGAAATTTACATGATAAAAATATATTATTTTTTTAAAATAATGTGTTTATATTTTCAGATAAAGCTGAAAACCTTACCTTTTTTAAATTTCAATAAAAACAATTAGTATTACTCAAGCTGAACATTACCAGATCGAAATTTTATTTGAGAAAATGTATCTGGTAAACGTGACAACGTTGTAAGTACTTCTAAATAGTGCTGTCTACACACTTCTAGAAATAAATGCAACGTTGCCACGTTTACCAGATAAATATTGCAAATCAAATTTCTACTTTTTGATTATGGTCTGGTTAATTTTCAGCCTGAGTAATAATAATTGTTTTAATTAAAAAGTAAAAAATAAGCTCCCAGCTTTAAATCTGAAAATATAACATCACGATTTTTAGAAAAATAATGGAATTTTACTATTTAAATTACATATATAAATGCAGAAATGGTATATTAGGGATACTTCCGACAACCCCGCCGTCTTTAAGCATAACCGATACGAGACGTGAACGGAATTAGGGATTTTCTGACGCAATGAGTCACTGAAAGAATTTTATGGGAATTCCCTTACTTCTAGCAAAAATATCTTAACGGGAAAAGTACCACCAGACAAAAGAGTTTAATATCTTTATAAATATATAATTAATTCACATTCAAAAATGAAAGTGAACGGGCCCATTTACAACTTCTTCCAATGAAACAACGTTACACATTAGTGGTTACGCAAGTGTTAAAACAACAATTTTTAACCGTTATAAAATAACTAGGTACAGCGCGCGTTCATTTATTTTGCGCCAGTTTATACAAGAAACAACCGCATGTGGACAATTAAGTAAAGTCCTGTCTTGTGCAGGGTTACCATATTCAAAAATACAATTATTTAACATACCTAATTAAAATTAAGGATATTTCTTTAAAAATCCGGACAAAATAATAAAACTTTAACCCATAAAATAATACTAAACGTTTCATTAAAAAAATTAGGTACTTTCTATGAAGACTAGAGAAAAGGAGGCGAATCGGCCACGATCAAATTTTAAATTTTCATACAAGTATCATGAGTGACAAAAAAGCATCAAAGCAAGATTTACGTCGTTTAGATTGTAAAACAGGATACAAATCAAATGTAAAACTAAAGAAAATACAAGGAGAAATCAATTCAATGTCTTTTTAAAGTTTCTATAATATAAAATTTTACAGTCATAGATCCACAATAATTATACATTAAATTTAACTTACTAGATAAGAAAATTTATTTTTTATAGAGTTTTAATGTTAGATAAAAAGTTGCTACTGTTAGGTTTTTTTTGAACCCCAATTGTGTCATTGTAAATGTTTTTTTTAGGAGACTAAACACTTAGGATAGTGGCAGTATATATATATATATATATATATATATATATATATATATATATATATATATATATATATATATATATCGTTCCTAGTGCCGATAAGACACTTTCTAGAGATGATGCTGTTCTATACTTTTTAGAAAATATTATCAAATATTATGAGACTAGTTTTACTGATGGTGCTGTTAGCAAAATAAAAAGGGGAAAGCTGAAGTTAAAGGATGAGGCAATACTCTGTACATTCCCAAATCTCCCTTAATACTTGTATTACAATAACAAATTGTTTTATTTAGCTCTTCAAACTATATATAGGTTCAATTCAAAAAAACATTGCCACAAAATTGTACTTATCAAATTTCAGCATTTTACAAACATTTTCGAATTTGGTCATACCTACCTAATTTGTATTTTATGTAGATAAAATTATATAATTTATCAATTACAACATGCAAGACTTATTTAGAAATAAATACACCGTAAACAGTACCAGCGCCTATGCGGTAAGTTATAAAAGCTCAATTAGCTTGCGTTTTTTGCTTCGAGCATATATTACTAGAGTCATCGTCCAAATGGACTTTGTTTTGGTACAGGGGGAAAAATAGTGTCCAGCATTCCCATTGGTCTGTTTCGTTTTGCTTGGCATGTCAAATTGTTCGAAATTTTCAGAACTGTCATTTGATTTTTGACTTTCATTAATTTCTAGCTTATTTTTGTAGTTTATAAGTGATTTTTTGTATTTTATTACTTTTGTAATACAAATTTGAATAATGGTGAGAGTTTTTGTAAGTTTTAAATAGAAATACGAAAAGGCATCGTCAAGGTCATTCCACAAGTAAGTAACCATTGGCGTCTCTACCATTTTTTTAAAAGAAACATAAGTACCTACATTTTATGTAAAAGGCCGTTAATCATGAATTTAAAATAAATGGTAAATTTAGTGAATTAAATTTAAAGAACTTGTATTATATATGAGGAATATTGTTTTAGATTTTGGATTCTACTAAAAAGTTAAAAAAATAATCACAATTTTTCAATATTAACAAGCTTTTCGTTTTTAACTCATTTTATTATGATAATGTTGAAGATGTTAAATCAATAATTTTTTTTAGTAGGTTTCTAATTAATCCTGCAGAAAAACGCTTTGATGAAACATATTGAAACTTACTCCAGAAAACATTTCAAATAGTGATATTTTATGTTCCAATCATTTTTCTGGACATATGTTTATGTCAAAGACTGGATGTGGAGGAAGAACTAGATTAATTCCAGGTGCATTGCCATCAGGACTTACTGAGACCCCAGAAGGAGATGAAACTAAAAGGTAAAGAACCCTGCACTTGTGGGTTAATTGTTCAAAATTTTTTAATTTTTCAGTGATGATCTGAACCATGAAGCCTATGTTGCAGAAAAAGAAAATGCAGAATTAGAAAGCATATAAGTAACTAAGTACTTTTTAATACAACATAAATTTTATTTTCAAATACTTACCTATTACTAACTATATTTTTTATAAACCACAAAAATTGACAATCATGATTTTTTATTAAATATACCTATGTTCTTTAATTAAGTAGACTGCTAGTCGTTAAGAAATAAGCAATGCCTAATGTGATTTTTTTCATTAAAAAAGTCATTTTAAGCTTCTTTTCTTTG
Source organism: Psylliodes chrysocephalus (assembly GCA_927349885.1). Lineage (NCBI taxonomy): Eukaryota > Metazoa > Arthropoda > Insecta > Coleoptera > Chrysomelidae > Psylliodes > Psylliodes chrysocephalus. The sequence continues at coordinate 88,050,630 of OV651813.1, forward strand.
TACTCCTAGTCATTAAGAAATAATCGAAGGTTAAGACAGTTTTACGATAAAAATTAAGCTTCACTTATTTGTTAACGACTGGTTGTGCAAATGTATCTAAGTATTAGCTTGATTTATATTTATCTATTGAACACTGTTTACGAACAATATTTTTATGTTTAATAAATTATTGGAAAAATTTCTTTTATTGTGTGTGTTAATAGATATCATAAATATTTTTTGATTTTTAAATATAAGCTCTTTATCTTTTTTACTGCCTATTATTTCAACCTTCATTTTCCTTTATACACTTTCTGATGTTTGAATTAAAAAAATCTGATGTGTCCAACACAAATAATAATAATAAATAATAATAGAGGCTAATGGCCGTAGTAGTCGACGCCGATGACACCAAATTAAAAAAAAAATAAATAAATAAATAATAATAATAATAAATAATAATAATAATTTACTATTACTATATAGCTACTTAAATAAATCAAGTTTATAAAATATGTGCATAATTTAAAGAATTTTAAAGGTATATATAAAATTTATTATTTATATTATTGCCAACCCCGTAAAAATGATGCGACACTGAAAATAGTGTCTACCTGTTTCCCCTCATAACCCAAACAAACGCTGTTGAATGCGGACTCTATGAAATATGTATGCTCGAAGGTTTCTTGGGACCGTATTTTGAGTATGCCGATTCGCCTCCTTATCTCTAGTCTTCATAGTACTTACCGTCAAAAACTATATCTGTCAATTTATAATTCCCCCTCTTCCCTACGCATTCCGGATAAAACGCCAAAATTCTGGACATGTCCAGTTAGAGCTATTTTTGTTTTTAATTTTACATGGTAATTTTTTAATAAAATTATTTTAAAGATTGAAGTTTTATTATTTTGTCCGGAATTTTTATCAGGTATGTCAGGAAATTGTATTTTTAATTATGGCAACCCTACTTAATGACAAACAATTGGCTTCTTCACGCACGTTACCAGGAGAACCTGAAGCGATCTCAGATAATGATAAAAATAAAGAAGATAATTAAAACTCATTTCGGCTGTATAACCTTTCAGTATTACATTTTTAGTGCCGAAAATGTACAAATCATAATGATTGCTAATACATTTCGAGGAACTAGACGTCCACGGTCTACCTCTGGTAACAGGTGGGAATTTGCATTGTGATTGGGTTAGCATTATATTTTTTTCTTAAGCCTCTGTATCAACTACTTTTTTATTGCCACAAAGTTTGCTTAATGTTAAATCCAAATCAGCACCGCATTACACATGAAATAATTTATTGTATTCAACATACACTATTACAAACAAAACATTTAGTCATATTGGCATTTTCGTTCTCCAGCCTTCTGCAGTTTCTATCATTTTCTGTTTCAGTATCTTTTTAGTTTGGTTTCGTTTTCTAGTTCCGATTCACCAATTTTAGAATTATGTTTCATGGATAGAGTATTTACTTTTTCTAAAGCCTGGATCATCAATTTCAGATGCTCTTTCGTTTACGACAGATGTATCTAAGAACGTATGCAATCGTCCATTTCTTGTGGTGTTCCAAACATGGACTCATATGGTTACTGAGTAGCGGTTACCAAGTATTAGTCGTTTTCTTTTTACAGGTATCCTGAACTAACTAAAATTTAGATTATGATCTAAGCTAAGTTGTAAAAAGAACTCGACTTTTAGTTGACAGGCGACGTGTCTCATGTACGCCATGAATAAGTCACACCTTCATCTCCTCCAAATTTTACGCCACTGTCTAAAAACTTATTTAAACCATAATTTTAATTTTTTATGTTTTTTAAATAAATTATTTCAGGCGTCTAATATCAATTGTAGCAAAGTCCACTTTTTTAACTTTTCCACTACACAACAATAACTATTTAAAAAATATCACTTACTGTTTTGGGTTTTAAGGGTGTAAATAAATTATTTTATGTAAATTGCAGACAAAATCGCCGTAGCATTTTGAATAATATTTTATATTGGCTATATATCTATATTGGAGTTTGCTCTGTTGCTCACTAATTATTATTGTGATTAACAGAAACTAAAAACAAATATTTTTTCATATTTTCAAAATGTCGCAGGCTATAGACGAAAGCCAAAGCCAAACATTCAAAATCAGACATCCCGGGCGGGGAGGTAGACGGCCCCTTGGCCTCGTGTGGCGGCGCCTATGAATGTGTCTCTTAAAGTTGACCACAAATGGGAAACTTTTTTATTATTAGTTTACTATAGTCTATTTTTATGTATGAGAGAGTAATAAAACAGCATTTCTAATGCAAAACTTAGTACGGTCATTTTAAATATTTTTACAGAATAATCTAAATATTTCCTAAAAATTTAATAAATGTACCTGAGCTATTACAAGTTTTTGGTCTTTTATTGGTCCTTTATAAACATAAGCTGTACAGAACAATAGAAAAAGGTTTGGACAGGCCAAAAGCCCTGTGTATTAAAGATTACATAGCCGTATCTTAAGATTATTTTCAATAAGTACCTATTTACCAATTTTGTTTTATTTTAATTCCAAGAATTTCTTACACTAATCGAATTATAAGTAGATAAATACCTTCCCAACAAATTTCACTGAAAATGCGATTATAGGTTTTCCATTTAGTAAGGAGGTCCAAGTTGTGTATTCTTGACAGTTTACTAAATGTCGTTTAGTTGCAACTTGCAAGGTGCAGTGTGAATTCTAGTGTGATCATGGAAAATTTGGAAGGGCCGCGTAAACGACAAAAAATCGGTCCTTTAACAGTTCATGAAAAAACATTAATATTTAATTGTTTTAAATCATTTACAGACGAACATTTATGTAAAAGTGTTGATGACATAGTGGAATTAGTTAGTAGTACGCTTGGTGTTGGGAAATCTACGATTTACAGAGTTGTTAAAGAAGAGAAATGAGGCGAGTTTCAAACAGCATGTAAAGCTCCAGGAAAACCAAAATTTCAATTAGAAAATCTTTTGAAAGAAAGACTTCGAAGAAAAGTGCATGCGTTCTTCTTTAGAAAAGAATTTCCGACAGTAGACAAAGTTCTTGCCACGGTTCGAGATGATAAGGATTACCCTGAAATGAGTCGAAGCACACTATGGAAACTTTTAAAAGAAATAGGTTTTCTATGGAAAAAGCATTCCAGAAAGTCTATTTTAATAGAAAGAAGCGATATTATAGTATGGAAAAGAAATTACCTAAGGACTATAAAAGAAATGAGAAACCAAAAAAGAAATATATTTTATTTAGATAAAATATGGATCAACGAGGGACATAAACCAAATAAATTTTGGCAAGATGAAACTGTTACAAGTCGAAGACAGGCTTTTTTAAATAATTTATCTACTGGTTTAAATCCACCATCTAGAAAGGGGCGCAGACTAATAATAGTACACATCGGTAGTTCAAACGGTTTTGTTAAAGGTGGTTTATTGACTTTTGAATCTACTCGTACCGGTGACTACCATGAGGACATGAATGCTGATGTCTTTAAAGAGAGGTTTGAACAAATTATAGATCTTCTTTCTCAGAACTGTATAATAGTAATGGATAATGCAAGTTATCACTCGAGACCAGTGTTGCCAGAATATATTTTTCTTAAGTACCAGATTTATCTAACAAATGTACCAGATTGCATAAAAATGTACTAGATTCTGTAAAATGTACTAGATTTTTGAATTAATTATGATGTGGTTTGGCTCATTAAGAAAAAAGAAATAGGATTTTTAGCGAACCAAAAGAAAACAATAAGCAAGATGCCAACAATATATTTTACACGCGTCAAATAGTAACACGCTGAAACAGAAAAAGGTATTAGATTTTGCTTTGAGTGTACCAGATTCCTAGAAAATGTACTAGATCTATTACAATTGTACTAGACTGGCAACACTGCTCGAGACTTATAGAAAAAAATGCCCACAACCAAGTGGTTAAAAAAAGATTTATAGAATTGGCTAAATTCAAAGAATATTAAGTTCCATCCCGGTTCTGTGAGAAAAGAACTGTATCATTTGTGTTCCCTTCATAAAGAGAAATTCAAAAAATATGAAATTAATGAAATTGCAAAAAATCGTGAGATGACGGTGGTTAGATCACCACCATATCATTGCGAAGTAAACCCGATTGAACTGATATGGGCACAGATAAAGGGAGAAGTTTCAAGAAAAAATAATTCTTTTAAAATGAGTGATGTTAAACAGTTGTTTTTGGAGGCTGTAAATAATGTGAAGCCTGAAAACTGGGAAAAGGCAGTAAATCATACGATTAAAGAAGAAGAGAAAATGTGGAAGTTGGACAATATTACTGATGAAATGATCGAGCCACTCATTGTAAATATTGGTTGCGACAGTTCATCTTCTGATTTCGATTCTGATTTGGATTTGTAGGTAAGAAGTAGTTTTTATATTAAAATTATTATTTATAAACGTAACGATGTTTAAAAGTCAAAGTTTAAACCCTTATACCTACATAACCCGTTTGACACAATGTTCTTAACATACCTTGTGGAAAAATAAAACATTTTAGAAAAAATTGCACTTTTTTACCTTTAGTTGTTTAGAAGTTATAAGCAGGTTAATTAGGTGAAAATATAAGTGTATACTCGAGGAATAACTTCAAAAAATATTTTAACTGTCTACTAAAAGAAGTGGTACGCCTATGGATTACGAACGCTTTATTATTTTAATACTCTCTCATACATAAAAATAGACTACAGTGCAAGCAAGAAACTAAAATAACAACGTTGCCAGTAGCGGTAACTCTCGATTATACACCGTTGATCGTCTGTGTGTGTTGTGCTGTCTGCTCTCTGTGCTGTGAATTAAGAATAGGCACACAGGTATACCCACAATCCCAATGCAGCCAAGCCGTTTGCAATGTTGATATTATTAGTTTTCTTCTCGAACTAATGCGAAGTCTCCGTAGTTTTAACTTCGACACTAGCAAACCGTATTGGAGGGTTTTCAATAGCCGATACTGTATATGAATAAATAAATAAATAAATATATATACAGAGTTGCGTGAAAATCCAGAATAAAATTATTAACTGTTCAAACAGTAACTTAAAAAAACCGCTGAGATACCTAAACTGATTTTACATTGGACGTATTTGTTGCCAATAAAATGAAATTTGTTTCTTCAACCCCTTAGCTGTTACTGTGCTCAACTTTTTTTTTTAAATGCAAAGGTATGTCGTGTATAGGTCATTGAAAAGCTCATGAATAATATTCCCTACAAACGACACATTTGAAAAAAAAAATTGGATAGAACAAAAGTAAAAGTTGGAAATGCTTTTGCCAGTTCTCCCACTTTATACACATAAATTGACAGGTTGTCAGCGGATCTCACCGAAGTGGACACGATACATTGGCGTACAAAATTATTTTATAGATGTTAATAACAATTTCGAGTAAATAGTTTAATAAATTGTGAATAGCTGTTGAAATTTTGTAAAATTATAATTTGAATATTATAATACATGTTTAATAATTATTTATAATCCATAAATACATGCGATTGTCCGGTTCCGCCGATAACAATTTAAAATTACGTATTCTATGAAACGACACTGGCAGGTAAACATTACTGTGAAATTCTCGGAGCCGCCCGACGTGGTTTGACGTTTACCCCCTCTCTACCTACCAAAAGACTTTTCAACTTTTACTTTCTCTATAGGGTTGCAGCTAAGGGGGTGAAGAAAAATTTTTATTTTATTGGCAACAATTACGCCCAATGTAAAATCATTTCATGTGTTCTAGCGTTTTTTAAGTTACTGGTTGGAACAGATAATAATTTTATTCCGCACATTTGCGCAACTCTGTATATTACGAGAAGATCCACTATACAAAATATCAATAAAATATTATGATGTTCTACACACCAACGTGTTATGTACTTAATGTACGAATTTATATGTGTTTCTTATTGTCAATAAAGATTTATTAATTGCGGTACTGGAAAAAATGTTGCTTATATCAATCATTTCGTCTTATTTGCTTTCCAATTTTTGGCAATTTTAACACACTTTCTTGCGTATTTTTTTATCTAGAGGAGTACCAGGGACCTCCATTTTATGAATTTTCAGTAAACAATGCTTATTATTTTGTTATTATATACTAAAAAACAGTAATTAACTATGGACGTGTTTTTATAAACCGACTACAGCTACCATATTGGTTTAACTACTTGTTATTGGCTCAAAGTTGCTTTGCTACTTTTGTTATGTCAAATCTGGAGATTGCTCTTTCTGATACAAATTTACACCTTTGCTTTTTAAACCAAGTTTTAACGGTTTATTTCTGTTTTTGTTACAAAATAAGATCTGCTATATTAATAAACAAACATTCCAAATCGGTACGACAAAAATTTGGAGTTTGCTGCTTTTGATATTAGACCCCTGATTTACTCTTGTTAGGAGTTCATAAAGTGGTTGGTTTTCAGAGATATTCACACTCAAAGGTGCATATTCTTTTTTAATGTATGTTTTAAATATGTAATTTTGGATTTTTTAATATATTCCCAACAAAAGTACATGATTTATTTAAAAAACATAAAAAACCTCAAAATTATAGTCCAAATAGGTTTTTGGAGATTGATGTAAAATTTAGAAGGGATGAAAGTGTTAATTACCCATGCCGCACGTCACTGGCAACGTTTGTTTAGCTGATTGTTTTGCTAATAGGTATATCTTAGGACACCATTATTGTTTAGTAAAATTATACTGAGAAATTAAAAATTATAGCCATTAAGAATTCTTGAATTTTCAATTTTAACACCCTGTATTTCAGAAACCAGTAATATTTTATGTAAGCATGTTTTGTTTAATCGTCTTATTTTTAATCAGAAAATGTTCAGTTGTTCTGTGTCCCATTCTTATTGAGACACCATGTATATAGGTATTCTCTTATGACTACCCTCTTCTTTATAGCAAATTATTGTATTTGAAAATAAGTACTATTAAAATTACCTGATGAACATGCTCCTTCATGCCCAACCACTGCTTATAACTGATCGCTATACCGCTACTTCTCCATTTGTCGTAATTTGATCTTTTTTGAGGGTCGCACAAAACTTCTTTTGCTTCCTGAAAGTAAATTATTAAAAGTTTGTTACGTTTGTTAATAATAATTATCTTCCAGTAACTAATTCTCCAGAGCCGCCCGGTGGGCGCCAAGTTGGGACGGTTTTTTAGAACGTTTTGAATATAAGTACTTTAGTACGTTTAAAGCGTTTAATTTGCTTTAAAAAAAGGTATATTTGCATGTCGCTAAAATGCGTAATTTGAAGGAAAACTTAATATAAAGTTAGTACTGCAAATGTATGGATTACTCCATAATTTCTCAATTTGATAATGTTAAATCTAGTAGACAGTTGTCAAATGTAGTAGCACCACAGGATAAAGAACGATACAGAAAAGAAACATAAGGCTAAAATGGGAACCTAGCAACCGAAGCCACACCTTCTTTATGGTGGAGCATTGTCAAAAGTGAATCGTAGATTTGTTACTTGTTCGAAGTGCAATAGTGTACACTTTTGTAGCAGATGAACGAAGCTGTCACTGCTGTCGCTGTCAATATTTTTTTGCCTGTCGTCTTTTGATTTTTGGTTTATTTTAGCGAATATTCTAATAACTTTTACGTTTTGTTAGTGGTTTATTTTTAGTTTTTGTTGCTGTTTTTAATTGTGGAGTGTTCATTTAAGGCTTTATTGTACGTATTAAGATTAGGTTTATAAACAATGCCGCGTCAAAGAGGAGGAGGGTATACTTGTATTTATCGTGGATGTACCTCAAGAACAGGCGACAAAGAAGGATTGTTCACTCTTGTGAAAGATCCAATGAGGTATGTATGAAACATTGAATGTGAAATAGGAATTGACCTTGCCATAACATTGTAGTACAATGATTGTATGTATTTTTCAGACTTGAATTGTGGCTTAAAAATAGATAGGACTTATTGGGAAAGAGTCTTGAATACTTAAGTAAACATTACAAAATTTGTGAATTGCACTTCCAGGATAAATTCGTTTATCAGTCAGGAGCAAGAAAACGATTATTTGTAAATGCATTCCCATCAGATGCATTCACTCAGAACCTATGAGAAGAGTCACAGTTTTGCAAGGTAAATAAATAAAATTTATATTTAAATGTTGCAAAAAGTTCTACTTGTCTCGCTTGTTATTTTTTTACATTACATTTAGTAGTTTAAAAAATAAAATGATAAGTACTTATAATCTTAGAGTATCAACCCATACATTCCATTTTATAGAACTGCCTCAGAGGTAAACTGCACTATGTCGATATACAACAACCTATGCAAATTAAAATAAAGTAGTTTTATGAGTTAGGTTAGTAAAAAAATACAAATATTGTGACAATAAATGGGGTGTCGAAATGCATATCTAGTTGAAATTTAATAATTTAACAACATTCAATCTGCTGTACTAAACAGTTGACTAGAATGACATAGTGCAGTTTACCTCCTAGGCTAAGAAATATATTCACATTTTTAACCGACTTCAAAAAAGAAGGAGGTTATCAATTCGTCGTGATATATTTTTTTTTATGTATGTTCAGCGATAATTCTTTAACACGGTGTCCGATTTCAATAATTCTTTTTTTGTTAGAAAGGAGCTACTTCAGGGGTAGTCTCATATAAATTTGGTCAAAATTGAAAAATTGGGTCCATGAGAAAATCCTCAAACTCTTCATTTTTTATGTATTTTTAGCGATAATGCTTTACCACCTTGTCCGATTTATATGATTCTTTTTTTGTTAGTAAGGGGGTACCTCAGGGGTGATCCCATATAAATGTGGTTAAGATGTGGTGATGGCATCTGCACGTTTTTGAAGTCGGTTTTTTTTAATTTTTAATTTACACTTGTTTTAAATTTCATCTGGCTAAAAAGTGTGACTTAAACATTTAATTCTGACAAATGATGCACCTTCTTAAAAATAGTTGATCTGATATAAATTTGTTTTTTCTTTCTTTTTTTTTAGAGGAATTTGTTGTTCATGGCGAAAAAGGCTAAGACAACTTATGCCTACCCTCAACTTCAGCAGACAAGTTCATAGTCAACCATCTGTTCCTCTACCTTGTGCAACAGCACAAATTCAAATGTGTAGGTGTATTATCATCAAACACTCCAAGAAAGCAGAGACTGCGACTGAAGATAGCAACGTTAAGGAAACGTTTATCCTTATTGCATATGTAATAAAAAATAATCTTAAAATAATTCCATTCAAAAATTCTATTTTAATAAAATACATGCAAAGATTGTAAACTTATCAATTGCATAAATACACGTTTTTTATTTTTCTTTTTTTTTTAATTAATAAAATCCCTAAAGTACGCTTTAGCTAATGATTTTTTAACAATTATCCCAATTGATTTATACTTATGGATCATAAATGACTAATGATATTTGTGGCACATTATTAATAGTTCATTATGACAGGGTAAAATTAACTATTGTTTAAAACTTTATAATTTTCATTTTTGAAACCTGTCGGAAGTGCTACAAATCGAAAAATATTTTACTTAAATCTGAATAGTTTAATATGCATTCATACAAATTTTCATAAAATATGACACATAATTCTGTAAAAGAGAAATGTAGTTTTCGCAGTGTAGGTTCAGTGAATAGCTACGTTCGCATGTACTGTGAATAGTTACGTTTTCTCAGAGTATCTCTGTGGTGGAACTCAAGGTCAAATATTTCTATCCCTTCAACTTCAAAGTTCCGACCATTACTTTCTTTTCTGTATTGTTCTTTCTTCTGTGGTAGCACTGTCAGTATTAGTCTTACATAGAAGCATCAGAGTTTTGAGTGATAAAATTCCATATTTTTATAAAATGCCGCTATATAACTTTTTCTCAAACAGTGAAATGACCGATATGATATCAGTTTACGCCCAACGCACTTTAGCAATAAGTTACACAGATTTGTATCCTAATCGTAGACAGCCCAACCGAAAATTGTTTTCGTGTCTAATCAGCAGATTAAGAGAAAGTGGAAGTTTTCGCCCAAAAAGAGTCAATGGACGACCTATGGTTCAAGATTTACAGCAGGAGGAAGAGGTATTAAATCTTGTTGAAGATGACCCAGCAACAAGTATCCGTCGTATATCTGCCAATGTTGGTTTATGTCTGGGTACTGCGTTTAAAATTTTACATGAACAACAATTATACCCGAACCATGTAACTCCAGTCCAAAATTTACTGCCAGATGATCTTTTAGCGAGAACAAATTTTAGTCAGTTTGTCTTAAATAAAAATAGATCCATTTTTTGTAAATAAAATTCTATTCATTGATGAAGCAACATATACGAGAAGAGGAATTTGCAACACTAAAAATGCGCACTTTCAGCATGAATTTAAATTAAACATTTTTTTTTGGTATAGTCAAAGATAACCTGATAGGACCTTTTGAACTTCCAGCAAAAATGACTGGAAATGATTACTTACGTTTCCTCAAGTACAACTTATTTGATCTGCTAGATCAGTGGTTCTCAAACTTTTTTGGCGACGGAACCTTTTTGAAAAGCAAAATATTTGATGGAGCTCCTTCCTCTTGTGACTTCTAAAAAAACAAGGCCCTTAAGCAAAATCATATCCTCCTTTCTCTTAGTGACTTCTAAAAAAAAGGTCCTTAAGCCAGGTCACTCCCTTTTGTGACGATAATACTGCTTCTTTTATTTTTTCTTCGCGGAGCCGCAAGGCTCCGCAGAGCGCACTTTGAGTGACACTGTGCTAGATGATGTTCCTTTAAATATTAGAGTTGGTATGTGGAATTTACAAGATAGCTCTCCTGCCCATTATTCCATAGCAGTACGAAATCATTTAAATAACGTATTCCCCCATCGATGGATTGGACGAGAAAGTGAACATCCATGACCTGCACGTAGTCCAGATTTGAACACTCTGGATTTTTATTTCTGGGATTATATTATTACTCTAGTTTATTCTGGCCCTACTGTTAATACCAGAAATGAATTGTGGCAAAAAATAGTAATAGCTGCTAATGTTATTCGAGAAGACCATTCATTCTTCGCCTTTAGAAGAAATTGCTTGAAAGGATGTAGAAAATGAATTAAAGTAAAAGGCGGACATTTTGAACAAATAATTTGAAATGAATTTTTCGTTTTGCTATTGTTCTTAGTTTGAAATTGTTAAGTTTTTCAATTTGTTATTTTTAAATATTCTTTATCATATTTTTACGTGGTTTCAGTATCTACTAAATATTTAATAATGTTCTGAATTAATTTATGTATTATCTTTAGATTTAACGTTATCAAATTGAGAAATTTTGGAGTAATCCATACATTTGTAGTACTAAAAATTATGTTTCCTTTCAAATGATGCCTTTTAGCGACATGCAACAAGTATACCTTTTTTAAAGCAAATTGAACGCTTTTTCAAATAACTAATCATTTTTCAAAAATATCCATTCTTAAAAAAAAATCTGAAGTAAATAATAGATTGGCACGTCAGTTCAGAACGCCCTGTACATGTAATGCAACCAAAAAGCTGGTATTCGTTTGTATCACCCAAACAAAATTATTTTCATAAAATTTGGGTATATTTTCTCAAATATTATTTGAATTATCGTAAAAATATTGAAAAAAAAAAATATTTTCTCCACCCTGTAACTTCTTAAGTAAGCAAAATTCTACTAAAGTAAATTGGTTTAAATGAACTTATTTTTGTCCAAACTAACCACATCTGAAGTTTGGCCCATTCATTGTTTGGTGAGCTAGAATTTATACATCGAATAAATATTTTTACTACCTACATTTTTTTTATGAAAAGCATCTAAATTTTTGTACATATTGAAAAGCGTTCATGTGAACGAACATGCACAGGATGCAGAAGACTACACAGACAATCTCGCAATGTTGGAATTCAAAGTAATCATTGAGGCGGAATGTGAACGCCCGGCAGCAATGAAAAACGTGAAAAACTTGACGTTTTACCTGCTCAATAAAGTCGATAACTGGATTTGCTTGTGTTTGAAAGCTTCTGGAAAACATAACTCGCGGATATTCGGAAAAATAAAGACGATCCGACTTTTCCGTTTATTCGTTTATCGTAAAAGAAAGGTAGGTAGATAGATGGATATACTTACTTTTAAAAGTTGAAATTTTTCTAAAGCTTCTTTATTTCCTTCATTTTTATCTGGATGAAATTGGAGTGCTCGAATTTTATACTCGGTGTTTATTTGTTCAACCTGAAAATATATTATACATAGGATGAGTCATCAAAAACGAAATAAATTAAGTGTATGGTCCAATATTAACCGACTACTAACCGTAACTAACCAGGACTTTTTGACAGCTGTTCTTGAAAAAAATCACCGAGAGTTGCGTCACCTTTGAGACAGATTGACATTCGACTTAATTCTAACCGTAAAAATATACTGAATAGTGTATTGACGTTTGAGTCACCATTTTCAGGTCAAGCAGAGTGGTTAGTTTTGGAGAGACTAACGCACATACTTTGATTTTCTTTTACTATACGGAGAATGGACGCACTGTGCAGCTTTCTGAGTGCCTTTTAAAAGGAGATAGAAAACTCCGCCATTTTGAACCCTTATTACGTGTTGCCTACATCTTGGCGCAATATTTTTAATAGGTGAGTTTTAATCATCCGCTTCTGCTTCGGAATTGTCGGTTTTCTTGTTTTAATCTGACAGGTTAAAACGACTAAACCGACAATTCCGGAAGCAGAAGCGGATGATTAAAACGCACCTGATATTTTGCTTGCTGCTGTCAGTGTCAGTGAATATTATTTTTGAAGTCACAGTTTATTGCTAAAGAATCAGTTAGCTCACTCGGACCAATTGAAAGTTCAAAAATAACATCCACTCCAGGGATACAAATTCAGGATACGCAGAAGACTGCTGTTTTACTATAGGCGGTTGTCATATATTGTATTATCCGAGTTGCACAGTGTATAAACTGAAACATTGTGATCAAAAGTGCCGACGCAGAGTGAGCGATCTGATTCTTTAGCTGTAAACTGTGTCACAGGGTTCAAAATGGCCGCGCCCTATGTTGGGCGTGTCGGACCTCTCTCTTGCCTCCTATAGTAATCAAAGTATGTGGACTAACGGATATTTCGGTTAATATCGGACCGTACTCTGAATATCTTGAATAACAAAAATAAAACACAGAATAGTCGCTTTTTATTTCAAGACACTTTTCATTATATTTTAAACTGCCATACGTCACTTTAACCAATACAATTCATTAGAGTATGGTCTGATATTAATCGAAATACTTGACATTCCTCAAAAACCGGTTCAGGTATCTGACTCAAACGTCAATGTACTAACCGGTATATTTTTATGATTATCATGTCAATCTGTCACAAAAGTGACGTAACTCTTGGCCCCGGTCCAAATTTAACCAACACATTATTTTTTTAGGATCAGCTGTAGAAAAATCCTTCTTTAGTTACGGTTAGTCGATGGTAAATATCGGATCATACCCTTAATTAGGAAAAGTACGCAGTATAGATAAAATAATAAAAGAATATACATTTTTTAAATACACAATGCTGTCAACAAGTTGTAGTTCCTATAGCATATTGATAGTTAGCGCCACCATTGCAATAGTATGAAAGCGAAGTTGCCAGTTTCCATAAAGTTTCACAAGATTAGAGTTATTTCAAATGAATTACAGTACGATACGATTGAGATCAGGCCCGTGCTGTACATAAGGGCAAAGTCGTATGGTCACGACGGCGCCGAGGCGCCTAAGGCGTCGAAAAGCCTCAAAACGCAAAAGTAAAAAGAAGATGAAATAACAAACAACATTGTCAAAACAAAATTTATAATGATAAAAAAAAACAGTAAGGAATTGCTAGCTATTACAATGTTTTTTATTTGTTTAATATTTTATTTTTACTCTTTGAGACGAGGAAACCGAATTTCTCGAAAATAATATATTTTTCAAATGAGAGTACACAATAATAGCATTTATTCGATCAAATGCGTAACATGATAATATGAATTGTGAAAACTCAAACAAATCTGATTGTATTCATTTTTGAGCTTGAAATTTGGCTTGCAACTATTTGTATTTTTTCATGTCTGAACTTGCAATGTATAAAACTTTATATATTAAGCGCTGCATCGGTCGTAATTTCATTTGTTGTCAGATGCCTGATCGATAATTAACTTGGCGAAGTGAAAAGGTGCATGGGGTTAAAGATATCTGTTTTTGAAACTTTAGTTTTTGTAGTTTTACAGACTTGTATTTTGTGTTGTGAATTGTGAATTAAGTTGAGTTCATCTAAAATGTATTTATTATTTTAGATTTATTAAAACATTAAAAGCCAAAAACTTGCATCTCAAAAATAATTTTATATTTCATTATATAAACATCATTGTTAATTGAAATAAATTCAAAGTTTGAGACGTCGAAACATTTCCATTTTTCATGAATACTTTGTCAATTTGTTTACTTACGTATTAATTTCTTTACAGTATACAGGATGTCATAAAAAAAGAAGAAATTGTCTGGATACCAAAATTTGCCGAATAAAAGAAAAAGAGTGAAATAACTGTCAAAATTACGCATTTTTTTTTCAAAACCCCAGTCTACTTTGCTAAATATTAATAACAACCATAATACAGCTGAATTCCAATATTCTGAACCTGTACTTGAAACAAGTATCAGCAGCAGACAAGAAACTGATCTAGAAAGCAATCCATCAACATCTTCAAGTTCAGCTGATAATGAGATATCAACACCTTCAAAAAATACCAAAACAGAAAATATGAGTCAACTTTAGAAAGATGCAGCATTATGGCCAAAGGAATTACGTCCTAATAATATTCAAGAATTAGTAGAACGTGGCCCTGCTCATTATCAAAACAAAAAGGATATTTATCCGAGAGATAGTTCGGAGTTCAATAGTTACTTCTTTAGAATTTTATCGAAAAAAGAAAAAATTGAGCGTTTTTGGTTGTTGTATTCCAAAACAAAAAAATGCACTTTACTGCTTCTGTTGAAAAATTTTTAATGACAGCGATTTGAAATCTGT
This sequence comes from Psylliodes chrysocephalus, assembly GCA_927349885.1. NCBI lineage: Eukaryota > Metazoa > Arthropoda > Insecta > Coleoptera > Chrysomelidae > Psylliodes > Psylliodes chrysocephalus. The sequence continues at coordinate 88,065,680 of OV651813.1, forward strand.
TCGCCTTAGTGATGAATCTGGTTACAATGACTGGCGGTATTTAAGTGAACTATTAAACAGTCATGAAAAGAGCAAGTTACATATCGAAAATGTTCTAAAATTGTTAGTTGTTTCTAACCATTTTAATAAAAATTAAATAATTGATTCTGAAATTCAAAATGTAATAAACAGAGAAACTAATTAGTGGCAAGCTGTTATAGAAAGAATTTTCTACGTGATTCAGTTTTTAGGTGAACAAAATTTAGCTTTTCGTGGAAGTAGTAGTAAGGTGTTTGAGAAAAATAATGTTAACTTTTTAAAATGCATAGAAATGATTTCCAAATTCGACTCGAATATGTCAGAACATACGAAACGCTCTCAAATAAAAGATCACAAAAACTATCTCGAGGATAAAATACAAAATAAAATAATCAACTTGATCGGTGAAAATATCAAACCCAAAATTTTAGAACTAACTAAAAAGGCAAAATATTATTCCATATTATTAGACTGTACTCCTAACTCTATTTACCAAGAACAAATTTCAGTTTGTATAAGATTTGTTAATTTAAAGAGCACGGGAATTAGTATAGAAGAACATTTTTTATTATTTTTTCCTATAGATCAGCGTTACTCAAAATGTGGTCCGCGGAGCACTGGAGCTCCGCAAAGCCTTTGTGGGGGATTCGCGAAGAAAATAATAGTCATAACAAAAAAGCAGTAACTATCGCTATAACGGGACTTGACTTGAGGACCTTTTTTTAGAATTTAGTAAGAGGAAGGAGTATTTTTTTTTAGAATTCAGGAAGATGAAGGAGGATAAGATTTTGGTATTTTGGTTCGAGGACCAGTTTTTTGTTTTTTTTTTTTATTTTGTTGTAGGGGCTCGAAAGGAAAGGAATGGACTTGTCAAGAGGCTAGAGCAAGAAGGATTTTGCTCGGAGGACTTTTTTTTAGAAATGTGGAAATGTGTTTAGCGCTCCGTCAAATATTTCGCTTTTCAAAAAGGTTCCGTCATCAAAAAAGTTTGAGAAACACTGCTATAGATGATGTGTCGGGTGAAGGCTTGACAAAATTTCTTTTGTCGGAGTTAGAGAAAGAAGGCTTAAATATCAACGATTTGCGGGTTGAGGGTTACGACAATGGGTCAAATATACGTGGTAAACATAAGGAGCTACAAAAAAATTTGGATTTGAATCCGCGAGCTTTCTTTGTTCCTTGCTGCAATCATAGCCAAAAATTTAGTCATCAATGATGCCGCAAAATCGAATACCTTGAGCATCAATTTTTTTTCTTTAGTTCAAGAACTGTTTGTATTTTTTTCAGCTTCTACTAAACGCTGGTCAATTCTGAAATTAAATTTATCTAAAGTAACAAATTTAACTTTAAAACCTTTATCGAAAACTCGATGGTCTAGTAGAATAGATGCAATAAATCCTTTAAGGTATCAACTTGGAGAGGTTTATGATGCTCTGTTTGAAATAAGTGAAGGAAACTTTGAAAATAACGTAAAAATTTGGCTGCATCGTTGGCCAAAAAATAAAACTTTGAGTTCATTTGCATTCTTATATTGTGGTATAATATTTTAAGTAAAGTTAACATTGTTAGTAAAATTATTCAATAACCGAACTTTGATGTTGCTCAGTGTTCTAATCATTAAAATAATTTGAATCATTTTTTGAGAGCTTACCGCTCCGATAAAGGTTTTAATAATCTATTGATTCATGCTAAAGAAATAGCATCCAGCTTAGACCTAAATACAAAAAACAAAGACGTCTTAAACCGCGAAAACTAAAAAACACATTTTGATTATGAATGTGACGATGAAACGATTCACGACCAAACTTTAAAGTTCAAAGTTGATTGTTTTTTTAATGCTCTAGATGTAATCATAACATCAGTGGATGAGACATTCCAATTACTTTCTTTGTATTCTAATAATTTCGCGTTTTTATGGAATATTGATAAATTTAAAAATTATTCTAAAAACGAACAATTAGAATTATGTCAAAAAATTTAAAATTTATTAAATGACAAAACTAGCAATGAACGAGACATAACTGCCATGCAACTTGTTAAAGACTTGCAATATTTACAAAAAAGTTATTACGTCTCCAGAAAAAACTTTAAATTATATTACAATTAACAACTTAGTGGATTCTTTTTCTAATACGAGCATAATTCTTTGTATTTTATTAACAATGCCGGTTTCGGTTGCTACCGCAAAACGATCTTTTTCAAAACTCAAAATAATAAAAAATTATTTAAGATCGACCATGAGGCAAAACCTAATAAGTAATCTTGTTTTCATTTCAAGAATCCGGACTAGCTAAAAGAATTAGACACCGAAGATTTAATTAAACAATTTGCAAAAATTAAAGCACGAAAAGCTCTATGTACTTAAATATTAATAACAATACCTAATACCTGGATATTAAATTAACCTTTAAAAGGTGACATGTTGCATTATTAATAGTTATTTATGCAACAAGTGCAAAAAGTAAGTGTTTATTGCACGCGACGTGAAATTGTCCAACGAGGCCGTCAGGCCGAGTTGAACAACACGTCGAGTACAATAAACACTTTTTGCACGTTCATGCAAAAACCAAAAAATGTTTTATAGAACTGCAGTTGTATTATCCAAATCATAGTAACCGTGATCGTGTACCTTTGTTTGAGGCATTTATTTACGTTTGTGTTCATAATTTGTAATGACATTTTTAATAAAATACATTTTTTTATTAATTTATTTATTAAATGATTGAAAATAATATAAAATATGCAATTGTTTTTAAAACGTAACACAGAAAATGAAAATGGACTAAACATTTGGCGTTAATTTGAATATTTATGTTTGTCATGATCATAAAACGCTGTAGTAAAATGACAGATGAGTGGAATAAAAATTTTATTGCACTAGTGCAATAAAGAACCAGTTTTTTCACTAAATATAGTTCAATAAAGTTTTGTTTTTTGCATGAACGTAGAAAAAATATTATATTGTTTTGTTTTTATTTGTCGATCAGTTTCGTCCTGTGATATATAAACGAGTGTTTTTAATGTTTTAAACTAAATATTTTTTCCTACGACCACTTAGGAAAGTGACACCTATCACACTGTTTAGTCTTATGAGAAGTGCCTTATATCACACGCGTGTGGATAAATTTACTTTCCACACGTGTGTGAATATGAGTCTACTTTCCGCATAAGTTCTCAAATAAGTCAGACGTCTAATTTATATTTTGATTGATGTAATGTCCATTTTAATAGTAAAGTCGATTTGATGATTAAATAGTTAACATTAATTTTTAAAAATATTTCTTTTTAAAAAATTATTAAAATAATAGTAATAATAATAGTAATACAAATTTGGGGCGTTATTTTAAATTTGCACAAGGGCGCCAAAAGTGCTAAGCGCAGGCCTGATTGAGAAGGCAAATCAGAATTAGATGCGCAATGGCAAATCTAAAAATGGCAAGATTTATCTCAGTTACACCGAGGGAAATTTTTTGCTATGGTAGCAAAAAATGTATTAACCCTTAAAAAAAACTCTATTAAAATAGGCGACAGCCAAAGTACTTTGCTACGGTTAATAAATTCACTTTTTTGGAATTACTTTTTAGTCCCTAAAAACTTACTTTTTAGTTTTTATTAATTTTAGTGGTTAGAAAGTAAAATTTTACTCACTAAAAAGTAGTTTCTTATGGTTAAAAAGTAGGATTATAGTGGTTAAACAGTATTTTTCTTGCAGTTAAAAAGTATTTTGTTACCTTGAACAGGCAGTTTCAATTGTTAAAGAATTATTTTTATCTCTTAAAATAGATTTTACTGGTTAAAAATTAGGCTTTTAGTGGTTAAAAAATAGTTTTTATTAATTAAAAGTAGTTTTTAATGGTTAAAAATTAGGTACTGATTAAGAAATTACTTTCTTTGCAATAAAAATTTTTTTTTTTTACCTTAAAAAGGTAGTTTTAATTAATAAAAAATTAATTTTTACCTTTAAAAAAATGTTTTTAGTGGTTAAAAAGTAGTGTGTAGTGGTTTAAAATTAACCTTTTACCTTTAAAAAGTAGATTTTAATGATTATACAGTTAATTTTTACCTTTAAAAAGTATTTGTTGATGGTTAAAAGTAAATTTTGCTATTTAGGGCTGGTTTCTTCAGCACTTAGGCCGTTTTTTCTATAAAAAAATAAAGTTCAGTTAAAGTCGAAATACAAGAATGTTTTGCATGTATTAAATGTCAAATTTCCAGATTTACCGAGGATAACTGAACTTTATATTTCTTCATAATGAAACCAGTTCTGTAAAAATAGAAAAATTAACTTTTTTGCCGTGCATTAGAAACTATACAGGGTGTCCTTTAAAATGTGTCCCAAAATTCTCAGGCAGATTCCTTAACCAAAAAATGGAAAAAAAGTTCCTATAGACCTATGTCCTAAAGTGCCCCCTAAGCGAGCAACAGCCTCTCGAAATCATTTTTTTTTATTTTGATTTTTTGAATTTTCTTAAAAATGGAAACAAATAAAAGAACCAAATTTTGGCTGTTAAATATGATTAATAATAGTGACCTTTTGACACCTTCAAAAAGAAATTATTTCGTCAGGGGTGTACTTGGGAATTTTTTGAAAATTTTGATTATTCATAACTTTTTTGTGTTTTTGGTAATGACTTATCCATATTTTTTTTTACATTCTACATTGAAAACTACGTCAAAAAGGAATACTTGTTTGATCTCGATTGGAGCAGCCGTTTCCGAGAAAACATCATCCAAAGATATTCGTGCAGTTTAGGTTAATTTTCAATTTTGGCTGTTGTAGCCAAAAAGTTGGAAATCGAGGAACACGGCTTACATGTCCCTATCCTTACTTTTGAAGGTCTATTCAGTGGCAAAAAATATTAGTTGATACAGGGTGATCAAAAATCGGATGTGATTTTGGATTTTTGATCACCCTGTATCAAATAATATGTATTTTATGTCACTGAATAGACCTTAAAAAGTTAGGATAGGGACTGTAAGCCGTTTTCCTCGATTTCCAACTGTTTGGCTACAACAGCCACCTGAATTTGAAAAAATGTGATTTTTGAGTAGCTGTAGATCCTTTACTATTCATATTAGATAACAAGTGTGATATATCATTGAAATCAGATTATCGAGCAGATTCTAAAAATATAAAAATATACAGGGTGTTCCATTTAAAAAACATAACTTTGATTTGGCACGGCCTTATGAAACACCCTGTCACATCGTAACTAATTTTAAAATGTGAAGCTTAAAGCTGCCTACTTTTATTATAACAGATCTACAGAGCTTCCTCACACTAATCAATCACCCTGTATACTATTTTTAGCTCTCTAAATAAAATTTAAAAATTTAGTTCCCATTTATTTATTATGAAGACCATAAGGTTTGTATTTAGCTGTTTAGAATAAAAAAGTAAAAATATGTATTTTTTTGGCGTTTTTGTGTTTCATGGATAATTTTTTTCGCTCACTGATAAAAATGTTTCTTCAGTTAAACATTATTTCTAAAAGTGTTCTGGTGCGATTCGTTGTATTGTTATTATTTTGTTTAAAATGGCTCACAATAACTACAATAATGATTACACATTCGGCGAAATGACGGACATGCACTTATGTTTTGATCTCACTTCTGGAAATGCCAATGAAGCTCGCAGACTTTATCAGGAGCGCTTTCCAAATAGGCATCTTCCATGCGCTAAGACGTTTTCTAGAATTGACGATAGACTTCGGGAAACTGGTACATTTAAGAAAAACTCTAGTAACAGTGGAAGACAAAATTATGTGAGAACTCCTGCTTTGGAAGAAGCAATTTTGGATAGGGTAGCTGAAACCCCATCGACAAGTACCAGAAAAATAGCAAATGGTAAGTAATTACTTATTTATTATTTTAGCTACCCCGTACCTTATCGTATAAAACTAGTTTTTTTACTTGTTATTGCTTCTCTTACATTTTTTGACTTTTCGTATCGAAAAGAGTTGCGTTATGCAGAAAAAATCTGATTTCCCAAATCAATGGATTCTCTTTCTTAACTATTCACTACACAGATTCTCTCATTTAATTTCAGAAGTGGGAGTCGGACGTAACACGGTATGGAAAGTTTTGCGTGAACAACAATTGTACCCTTACCACATTCAAAAAGTTCAGGCACTTAAAGCTACTGATTATGAGCCGCGAGTTATCTTTTCTGAATGGTTTCTTGGAAGATGTAATCAAGATGCAATGTTTCTTAATAAAGTGCTATTTACCGATGAAGCTGGTTTCACTAGAGATGGTATAATAAATTTTCGAAATATGCATGAATGGGCTGAAGATAACCCTCACGCGGTTGTTGAACGTCACCACCAGGATAAATTTTCAATAAACGTCTGGGCTGGAGTTATTGATAATTACCTTATTGGACCATTTGTTTTGCCGAATAGGTTAAATGGAGCAGCATACAGGCTTTTTTTGGAAAATAACTTACATGAGCTTCTTGATAATATTCCGATTCAAATCAGACATAACATGTGGTTTATGCATGATGGAGCTCCACCACATTACAGCCTTGAAGCTAGACAGCACCTTAACGAAAGATTTGAGGGTAGAGTAATTGGCAGAGGTTGTCCTGTTAACTGGCCACCTCGTTCACCAGATCTAAATCCAATGGATTTTTTTGTTTGGGGTTATTTAAAATCATTGGTTTATTCCAGTCCTGTTGAAACAGTTGAAGAATTGGAAGAACGAGTTTTTCATCATTGCGAAGTTCTTAGGAATAATCCTGAAGTATTTTTTCGTGTAAGACAGTCTATGATGCGACGGTTGCGCTTGTGTGTGGAAACCAATGGTCGCCACATTGAGCATCTGCTTTAATTTTTTTTGATTTGTTTTTTTAGAATAAATATTTTTTTAAACCGTTTCTTATTATTAAATAAAAATAGTCCCACCACGACATTTGAACTACAATTATTTAGAGAGAGCTAAAAAAGTTATTTTTATTTACGAGATTCACCGAGGTAATTTAGGAAAATTGAAAATTAAGCTAAAGTGGACGAATATCTTTGGATGATGTTTTCTCGGAAACGGCTGCTCCAATCGAGATCAAACAAGTATTCCTTTTTGACGTAGTTTTCAATGTAGAATGTAAAAAAAAATATGGATAAGTCATTACCAAAAACACAAAAAAGTTATGAATAATCAAAATTTTCAAAAAATTCCCAAGTACACCCCTGACGAAATAATTTCTTTTTGAAGGTGTCAAAAGGTCACTATTATTGATCATATTTAACAGCCAAAATTTGGTTCTTTTATTTGTTTCCATTTTTAAGAAAATTCAAAAAATCAAATTAAAAAAAATGATTTCGAGAGGCTGTTGCTCGCTTAGGGGGCACTTTAGGACATAGGTCTATAGGAACTTTTTTTCCATTTTTTGGTTAAGGAATCTGCCTGAGAATTTTGGGACACATTTTAAAGGACACCCTGTATATACTTATTAAAGCAAATTTACCTAATATATACCTACCTATATAATTTACATAAATGTTTATTTTACCTGGGTGAAAATACAGATTAACATAGGAAAGGAAGGGTTTCAAAAATAAAAGAGACCATTATTTTGTAATAAATATATTAGTTATATTGTTAAATAAATATTTCAGAAATGTATTTGAATTTTAAAAATTCAGTAGGTTATGTAATATAAAATTATTATTTGATAATTTAAACTTATTTGTCTTTAGACGTATAATAACGTAAGGCATATAGTATCAAGAAATTTCAAATGAACAGTTAGTAGCTTTAAATTAATCCGGTATTTATTCTTTGTGAAAAATCCTAAAAGAAATTTTATTCTAAATATATTGTTTTCTGTTTATTATAATATAGAATAGAATAAGAAAATCCATTCCATTAGGATTATTAACTAAAATAGGTAGGAACATAAAAACATAACATTCTTCTATCTACCAGGTGGGCCATTCCAAACGATCCTTCCTTAATATCTAAAAAAAAATTATATTTTATTTATACTATCTCAGAAACGCAAATTTCGAATTTTAATAAACTTAAGCACCAGTCGTGGATCCTAGAAACCCCCTCCCCTAGCTCAGTAAGTTAAGAAATTAGATAAAAATTAATGTCAGGTATTTTTGAGAAATGTTTAAATTTAGGTTTTTAGGGTCTGTAAAAGCTAAGGTTATATTGTTAAATGCAACAAAAAATGAATCAGTCTCCCGAAACCTTTATAAAACTGTCAAAATTCATTAAAAAAACTTACTTTTTAGTCCCTAAACATGTACTTTTTAGTTTTTATTAATTTCAGTGGTTAGAAAGTAAAATTTTACTCACTAAAAAGTAGTTTTTTATGGTTCAAAAGTAGGTTTTTAGTGATTAAACAATATTTTTCTTGCAGTTAAAAAGTATTTTGTTACCTTGAACAGGCAGTTTTAATTGTTAAAGAATTATTTTTATCTCTTAAAAATAGATTTTACTGGTTAAAAATTAGGCTTTTAGTGGTTAAAAAATAGTTTTTATTAATTAAAAGTAGTTTTTATTGGTTAAAAATTAGGTGTTTTGTTAGAAATATCTGTTAACGTCACTGGAACAAATAAATTTAACCCTCAGTACTCAAAATAGCCTCCAAGTTCCATCAAAATAGAAAAAGGAATTTCTGATATCTTAATGAAAAAACTTTGCAAGATTTTTCGCTTTATCTACTGTTTTTTCCTTAATTAACGTTAAAGTGAGGGGTCAATACATTTGAAACCGATAAATTAGTAGATATAAAATACTTTTATATTATACGTTATGTACTTACCCTTAAAATTCTCAACAAAATCTTGTAATCCCCAATTATTTAACTTCTCTGTGTAATCAATTGGAAACAAACACAATGTGTGCCCAATAAAAATGCAAAACTGGCGTCAGACCTACGATTTGCCTATCTGCCAACGTAACCGTAGGTGACCTTTGCTAGCGGCTAGGATAAGTATAACTAAAACTAAAATCACAAATCGCCGGCTTGTTCTTGTCAATACTTGCCGGTATACTATAGACCTTTTATTGCGATATATACCGGGAACTGGCGGGAACGGACTGAACGGGGTATGCCGAATACAGGAAAATTTTCTCGAGTATAGACGAAGAAGCTCTCGATCGAAACCGATCGTTATTTTCTAAAGATATTTTTTATTGGACTTAAAAAGCGAATTGTTATGATGAAAAATATACCTATTAATATTTTGAATTTCTACTACAGAAAATAAATGTTTAGTAATTAAAAACTATTTTTAAGAGCAAAAATTATTTTTGCTGGTTCTATAGACTGAAAAAAAATATTTGCAATGGTAAGAATTTTTTTTTTTGTATGGCGACAAAACTACTTTAAAAAAGCATTTTATTTAGTTGCATGAATGTATTTTTTTAATTGCAACTAAAAATTTATTTGTGGTAGCAAGAAATTTCTCAACAAAACACTTTTTAAATATAATTCTCTCAGTGTAATAGCTGAACTTTAATGCTATTGTTTCAATGATCTATTTGTGTTCACTTGTGCAGTGTTGGCAAATTTATCTATTTTAAATGTTTGCTAGTGCACAGGTAATTCTGACTCGCCTTCTCAATCTTGTCGTACTGTAACTGCACATTATTTTGTTTTTTTTTTATCAAACTACATACGCACCATACAATGTTCATACTATTGCTAACAATCTAGTAAAAAATTAAAAGAGTTATGGCGGAATATGACTAAATATCTAAAAATTATTTTATAATGCAAATCACATAGATGTGTTATGAAAATTTCTGGAGGATGAAAAATGAGATCATAATTTAAAATTAAAAACAACAATATAGGGATGGGGTACAGAAAATGTAGTAATTGGGGGAATATTTTTGTTAGGGATTTTGATTTTGGAAGATTCATTATTAATGAATTGTCAGCGGGAATTTAAAAATGTTAAAAGGGTTTTTGGAAAAGAAAAGAGTTAGAAGTGTTGTTGGATTTGTTATGGTTATTAGAAGTAGTTAACGAAGAGTTAAATAATGAAAATAATAAAAAATGGTAAAGAAAATAACCAGTATAGTAGCAGATACAAAGGGAGATTAAACCCAGCAGATAGGCTAGAGGCAGATACACGTAGAAGCAGGAAAAAGACAGGGACAGAAACACAGACAGGGCCAGGCAGAGACAGGCAGAAACAGGCAGAAACAGGCAGAGACAGGCAGAGGCAAGCAGAGACAAGCAGAGACAAGCAGAGACAAGCAGAGACAGACATATACGGAGATAGATTGAGACAAGCAGAGGCGGACAAGCAGTAGAAGAAGAACGAATTTTTTTTTTTTAATTTAGGCTATCGTCATATTTTAGATATGTGAACCCACCCCGATTTTGAGATTTTCTATCGATCGGAAGGAGATTTCCATATCAAGCGGAGCAGACCAACTTGGGTACTGAAAATTTTAGGCGATAACTTGAAATTTAGATTGGGATAGACGAATTCAAAATTTGGTAAGAGTTTTATATTTTTAGTTGTATTAAGTTATTATATAAATTGTAGAAAATTTTCTCTAGTTTCATTTTGTATATAATTATTTTTATCGTAAAATGAGTCGGAAAAAAAATATTGTAAAAAAACTGCTTTTAGGCGCTATATTTCCAATATGGCGGCTCATCGAAATCTATAAAATTACCCATTCTCAAAATTCCCGGAAAACTTTCCAGATAAAACTATCAAATGACTGTACCAAGTAGAATAAGCAAGTTCAAGATAAGAAAGTAACAAGCAACACGCGAGCAAGCGAGGCAAACCAGTGCTGTTAATTGAAGTAATCAACCAATAACATATGTGTGTAATTTTCGTTGAATTTTTTCAAATAAATACTAGGCAGAAATTTGTAGCGTTCCACTGGTGGTGATAATACATTAACCTATGACCATCCTCTTATAATTCAACACACACCAATCAAAACAAACTGTATCTGGAAGCACTGATTGGTGCAGTGTTTTCACTCAATCCCGTGAAACGTCAATGGTTCAAGTAAAGTTTGTCAAAAAGGTGACGAAAAATGGACAAACATCTTTTTGGTTATTTAAATATACACTGAAGATAAAGAATCGATATCATTTTCGAAAACAAAGCAAATATAAAAGTTCTGTTTTAAATAATATTTCCATATACCACGCGAGGTGGAAATTTTTTAGAACATTTTTTTATGCAAATTTCCAAAGAAACAACAAACTGTTCTTAAAAAATTGTAACCTCTTGTGGTATTCAGTGATGTGAATAAAACGTAGCATCTATGTGGTAGAATCTAGGATCCAAATAGCGTCAACTAAAATTGACGTAATTAAATAGATGCTAACACTAGGTAGTAGTTACTACTTGTGATTAAGTGCTAACCGGAAAAATAGGAGATACAACTATACTCTAGTTATAACTAAGGAGTAGCAGTAACTGAAATTACGTTACTTGTTAAACTTATCCTCTCCTTCGGCGCTGTCAGAGTTGTTTACTCAAGCAGCACGTGGTCGGACTTGTTTTGTCTTGCATTCTTTCAGTTAGTTGGTGGTTGTTGTTGTTTTTATTCTGACAAACATGTCGTCTTCTGAGAGTGAAGATGAGTTTGAAAAGAAGAATGTGGACCGAGATTTGTTTGTGAAATTAATTAGCGAATATCCAGTGCTACTGGAAAAATCTAGAATTCCAAAATTTGTTCAACATAAGAAGGAATCATAGGAAATAGTCTGTAAAGAATATTCTCAAGTGAATGGAATCGATGTTACCCCATCACAATTAAATAAAATGTTACAAAACATGAAAGCTGTAATTAAAAAGAAAACTGATACTAAAGCTACAGGAAACAAGAAAATAAAATTGAAAGATTGGGAGAAACAATTTTTGGCATTATTGGA
>OV651813.1:88078069-88111107 GCA_927349885.1 Psylliodes chrysocephalus
ACTAGCATCGAAAATAAACAACCGAATTATGACATAATTAGTTACTACAATTCTCAAATAAAAAATAATATAAATGATCCTCTTGCATTCACGCTTGTTACAGAAGAAATTGTATCAAATATAATTTTAAATATTAAATCTAAAGCTTATGGTACCGATAATATGAATATCGATATATTGTTACTTTTCTCTCCTTTTATAATTCCTTATATTACAAATATTATAAATCAGTCAATTTTGTGCTCTTATTTTCCCTTGGAGTGGAAATTCGCTAATGTTATTCCGATACCTAAAATTAGCTCGCCTACTGATCTAAATCATTTAAGGTCTATTAGTATTCTGCCCGTCTTATCGAAAGTATTGGAGAAGATTTTAAATAGGCAAATAAGAGAACATCTAAATAAATTTAATTTATTACCTATAAAACAATCTGGGTTTCGCAGTGGACATAGTTGTGCCACTGTCCTTGCTGACGTAGTTGATGATTTAATTCAAGCTGAAGATAACAATAAAATAAGTGTACTAGTTTTACTAGATTATTCGAAAGCCTTTGATATGCTAAATCATTAAATACTGCTGTCAATCACTCATTATTTGGGATTTTCGAATGCAGCTACTAACTTAATAAAATCTTTTTTAAGCGATAGATATCAAAGAGTACAAATAGGCAAAAACAAATCTCAAAAAATTAAATTAAAACTAGGAGTTCCTCAAGGCAGTATTCTTGGTCCACTATTATACACTATTTATACTAGTAACTTTCAATACTCTCTAAAATATTGTAACTATCACTTTTATGCTGATGATACGCAAATATACTTTTCTTTTAAATATGAAAATTTAGTAGAATCTTCTAATTTAATTAATAGTGATTTAAAAAATTTAGCAAAAACCTCGTACAATCACCTTCTAAAATTAAATCCACTTAAATCGTCTGCCCTACTATTCTGTAAGGAATCTGTAAGAATTGCAGTACAAAACCAGATGCAACTAAAAATAGAATCTGAAATCATTCCTTTTAATAGCAATGGAAAAAGTTTGGGACTAGTTGTTGATAATAAGTTAAGATTTAAAGACCATATCACATCTAAACTGAAACTGTAATATTGTGCACTAAAAGCAATTTATTCCCAAAGACAATTTTTGGATGTTAACATGAAAAAAAAATTATGCGACTCACTTATACTATCGCTGTTTGATCAATGTGATACAGTGTATGGTTCATGTCTAGACGCTGCTGACAAAGCCCGTATTCAAAAAATACAAAATTCTTGCATTAGATTAATTTACGGCATTAGACGTAGGCATAGAGTAACGTATAAACTTAAAAATTTGAAATGGCTTAATATGCATAATCGCCGAAAAATGCATTTTGCTTCTTTTATATTTAAAATTATAAAGTTCAAAACTCCAGCATATTTACATAAAAAGATTAAATATCGTACTGATGTCCACAATGTAAATATACGACGAAAGCAAATGCTTACCATACCTTCTCATCGTAAAGAAATATTTAAACGAGCATTTTCATACAACGTGGCAAAATCTGCAAATAATCTAATGGAAAATAATCTTTTTAATATCACACTTTCTCCAAATAGCTTCAAAATGAACTACAAAAATCACCTACTTACTTTATGATGCTAACTCTTATTGTTGTATTGTCCTTATCAACTTTTTCTTTATTATTTAGGTTATCACAGATACATTTATTGTTATTTTGTTCTTATATTATCTGTTTTTACCTTAATTTTAGCGTGTTTAGTATTAGTATATTTTTTTATATGTCTCTTAAATAAGATTTTTTTTTCATTTATTGTTAATTCAATGTTTGTTATTAGTAATAATCGGGCTTTAGCGGAAGAACAGACATTTTAGTTCAAAAGACTTAAATGCACTGAGCTAAATGCCATTTACTCAATGTTTCGTGTATAATTTATTTGTTATGTTTACATAATACTATTGAGTAATAAACGTATTTATTATTATTATTATTATTATTAGTGGGGATGCCCATACTTTAAGTTCTTCACCTCAAATATCTGAAAATAGTAATGTAAAAGCAGATAAACCTAGCTATGTAAGACCAGGCATTAAAATTATGACTACATTTGAAACTGAAGAAACAAGAGATCTGTCAACATCTTAGCTGCAGAGAGTCGTTCTGTTACAACAATTTCAGCTGCAGAAAAGCAACAACAAAAAGAACTTGAGTTACTTGAAAAAAAGAACACCAAAGACAGTGAAGTAAAGACAGATGCAGTTATTGTTCTTGAATTAGTTGAATAAAATATTCGATGCGTTGCGGCGGTAGATCAAACCAGAGGCCTTGGGAGCCTCTCTTCCATATATCTCATGAAAATACTTATGTGTTTACATTTATAGTTAATTATAATAAATTTTTACATTATTTTGAGTTTTATTGTATAATAATTTAGAATTTAAATACAAATTAGCATCCCATCTCGCTTCTGTTCACCACGGCGCTTTGTTGCATTGTTCTCTTGTATATAACCGTCAACTCCCTCTTCTTATCCATCGTGATCTTCTTCATCCACCAGTTCCTCAAAGTCAAATTGGTCCTTGAGATGTTTCGCGACATTGTGGAGCACTGCACAGCTTGCTACAAGCTTAGGTCCTTTCTCCAGTGATACTCGCATACAGTTGCCTAAGATGGAGAACCTTTTTTTTAGTTGACCAAATCCTCTTTCTATTATGACTCTTTCTGAAGCGTGTTTGCGATTGAATCTTCTTTCAATAGCAGTTTGAGCTGGCTTGAAAGGCGTAATAAGCCATGGAGCTATACCGTAGACGGAATCACCAAGCAAACGAGCTCTACCGTCATACTGAGAAATGATGTCACGATTTTCACTACGCCGCCATATTCTCGAATCATGTACTGATCCTGGCCATTCCGCGCAAATGCTTGTAACCCTTTCTTGTGCATCACACGATGCTTGAACATTAATACTGGGGTAACCTTTTCGATTAATGTACTCATCACCAAAAGCAAAAGGTTTTTTATCTGTACATGTGTACAATCTAACGCTCCCACAACGTTTGGTAAATCAAATCGTGTCTTCAATAACAATTTTGCATTGTTTATCTCTTGAACTGTGTTAGGGAAATGGATTCAATTATATGCTTTTTTCAGAATATGATCCATAACACAGTTTATAGTTTTACTCACTGATGAGCGTTCCACTCCAAAATCTTCAGATACTCCACTCTGAAAACCAGGATCAGCAACGTAGCGTAAAACTATTTCCATGCGATTTCTTGGAGTCAGAGCTTTTCCTCGAGTTTCATTACTGTTTGGCAAGAATTCTGTTGATAAAAAGTTAATACTTTCATCAGTTCCTTACATCTTGTCACTAATCTTCTTTCACCATAAACTTTTCTTTCTCGTACTTGCATAAACATTGCCATGGTAAGGATATTTACGAATAACAAAAATCTAAGTTTGGTATCGTTTAGACTTACAAATTGTCAAGTTGCAACTGCAATAAATTAGTAGTGTTTGCGCTTTATTCACAGTAAAAATGTAGTTATAACTACAAAACTGGAAAAACTTTAGTTGTAACTAGAGAGCCAGGTATCTACCTTTTATTCACATCAAGTGAAGTTATAACTTTAAAATACTTAAGTGTTAGCCTTTGTTACTTTTTATTCACATCACTGATTGCCCTTGATAATTCACTATGCTCAATTAGAGTAAATTGGTGAAAACATGGTTATGTTCATGCTGGGAGCATTATTGACAAGATAAAACGAATTTAGTTGGAATAACAAACTAAAATAAACATGGCCCAGAATTTATAGGAAAGTCGATGTTTTTATAGAATTTAATTAAAATGTTAATCAATTGATTGAATCCTAGTTCCACGAACTTATCAATCCTTCCTGGTATTATAATTTTTCGTTTTAAATACAGGAATTCAATAAAAATGCATTCACAAATAATTAAATTTCGAGAAAAACCAATGGAAATTTCCCAGTACAAAAAAATGTATATTTACGGATAAAATATAAACGTCAGTTCAAATCTAATTTCACATAATTTGTAATAACACATTTTCAGTATGTTAATAAAACTTAATTAGTCTGTAATATAATAATATAAAATTGATTCCAATCAATATAATTATGAATATAGTTCCTATATTTATCAATTTAACCGTGGAATTTAAATCAAATTCAACAGAATTCCAATAAATAGGGATTTCTGTAAAATTTAATAACGCCTTTCAAAATTTGAAATTTTAGCAGTCAGTTAATTTTTTAATCTAAAACGGTAGTATTCTGTATACAAATTTTAGAAGCACGTTAAAAATTATTAATTTTAATAGGGTCTTATTTGGATTTATTAAGATTTATTTCAACTAATTTTAACTGGATATTTCCTAAGAACGGAAAATAGGAAGTTGTAGATATTCATTGATAAAATATATTCGTAACGCCGACATCGACAGTCGATACTACAGTTGTAGATCAGAAGTGAAGAGACATGTGGTTAGAGGCTGGCTCACGAGCTAAGAGGTGCCTATCATCTTAGGAGGATGCACAATGGGCCTAATGAGGCCTAAGTGACGTGGGGTTACCTACCATACACACGTTACATATACAGATACAGAGGTATGAAAATGGATACACTAAAGAATTTGACGAACCTACAAAACAATTTTATCAATAATTAAGTCGTTATACGCCCAAAATAAACAAAGTACAAAATGCAAGCCCTCTTGTCACATCTAGTACAAATTACTTGATATCTCATTTAATAATAACTAGGTATTGAAATTTATTGAAAATTATTGAACTTACATATAATTTAGTTCAATTTGATTTAACAAATGATTTAATAAAAATTCGGTTCAGTTGCAATAAAATAGGTCGAATTATTTTAGCTTTTTTTAAGATATGTAAATAATTTATAAATAAAACGAGAATAATAAAATAGGCATGACAACAGCGGATATTAAACCCTCCTGTGTCCCCTAGAATATGTCTTATTCACGACAGTATGATAATTGTTTGTAGTTACATCTCCTGTTATCTCTGTATCCATCCAATATTTTTGACGCAAACCACATAAAATTATAATTCTGCTGCATCTTTTTTAAAGAAATAGTTATTTATTATACAAGGGAAAAAGTATTAGATTTTATCTCCAGGTTGTGTTGTGTGTTCATATTATCGTGATAGTCACTGGATTTTGATTTAGATGAAAATATTAAATCAGCACTTTCTATAAAACCCGATTTCCCTCCTGCATGTAAAATTATGTGTCGCTTCCCTTCTCCATCGGTATGTTTGATGTACTTTACGTTATCATCTTGCCATATTCTCTTGGTTGCACCCCTAGAAAATATCCATGTTTCGTCTAAATATATAAAATTCGCCCCTTCTTCTTTAAATTTAGAATATTTTCTTAGAAAGTGAATTCTCTTGTGCACGACAGAACTTCTTTCACAAAGGGCCTTTCTGTTATCCTCCTTTTGAAATTTGAAACTCAAGTTATGTATCACTTGCCATAGACTTGTTCTGCCAATGTCGTCAAATTTTCTATCTATTAATTCCGAGAGAATTGTATTTAAGGTCACATGTTCCTTGTTGGTCCTCATTCGATAAATGGTATCACGAATTTCAAATTTCTTTCTATCTGGAATATCTTTCGTTTTCAATGATGGGAGAGTTTTGAATTGATCTTCTTTCGGCAGTTCACTATTGTGATTTTGTAATACTCCTCTTAATTTGGTTTCACTAATTCCTAGAGCATCGCATACGCGTTGTTGTACAGACATTACCGATTTTAAAGGACCGCCATTTTCTTTTTCATCCGTAAAATACTTATGTACACTACAAATTAGACTATCTACATCTAACACACGTCTAGGCATTTTTAAAATTTCCACTAATTTACAATATACATACAATGTCAACATTTGTAAAGAATCAATTCAACTGCAATATTTGTAACAAATTTAGTACCTACCCTAATGTTATTTTAATTTAAATCTGACCATTAGGGCAATTTTACCTAATTTCTTAGAAAGAAGCTTATTGTCAATTGTCAATGACCAATTTGCATAATTTTGTAAATCCGAAACACGCATAAGTATAGCGAACAGACTGTAGTAACGATACTCTACAGTCCGTTTGTAATACCATGTTTGTTCCCTTTCCAGTATATTTTTGAATTCTAATCACATTTTTAGTTCAACGATTATCAACTTTTCTGGGATTACTTTCAATATTCTCTTGTTTCTTGTAACCACAGAACCACATCATATATTTTAGCGATGCATTAATGAATTTTATTCAGCTATGTCAATCCCCTTTGTAGTTACGTTTACATAGTTTACCAAGCGTTGAATTAATAGCAAGTCCATCAAACGGCCCACTGATTGCGAAATCCTGAATAATACGTAATTTACATGAGAGAAACATGTAACCTGATGAAAATTATCAGGAGATTTTCGAGGATTACCATATTAATCCGATGAGCGGATAGGAGATGAGATCAGTTATTCGATTTAGAACGAGGAAACGTTTTAGACGAAGCACGAAATGGACTATCACTAGCGGTGAATTACGATTTGGTGCATGCAATAGAACAGAACAATGGGATTATCTATGGAACAGCATTGTGGAGACACTTTCTTTCTTACAGGAAGATACTAGATTATTCTTATAATAGGCGAGTACTGCATAGTGACAGTGATGTTAACTTCAATATGTTTTTTTGACAAGAATGATAGATATGCTGCGTCATTTAAGACTATAATTTTTCAAACGGTTTTGAAATCTACTAATCTTCCAAAATATGTTGTTACCATCTCCAATAAATAAATATAAACCTTTTTACTTGTTCTTATTTTTAGTTGGAGTAGGTTTAGTGCGATATTTCATTTAATTGATTGGTTGAATGTCCATAATGTCAAACGAGTACTAGACATTCCAGATATCTTTTCGTCCAGTTGTTAATCTGGTCTATATATTTTTGCAATTTTCTATTAGCATCTTATTGATTTTTTCCAACAGCAAGGATGCAGTATCATCAGCAAATGTTGCGATAATATTAGGCTTAAGATGAAGAATATCTCTGGTATACAATTAGTAGAGTACTGGACCTAGTACACTACCTTGAGGTACTCCTGCCTTAATTTATCTTAGGTCGAAATAGACTTCTTCCTATTTAATTCTGAAATACTTTTCTGGTAAATAGGATTTTTATAGTTCAGAGTATTGATGTGACAGGAACATGTGCAGTTTTTTAATCAGGCCACATCCGTACAGAGAGTGGTGCAAACTTTTTTATTTCTTCTAGAGAGTTCTCGATAATATCTATAATTCTATGAATTTAGTCAATGGTCGAGTGTTTTTCTCTGTGAAGGCAAACTGGTGGGAGAGTATAAGGTCCTTTTCTTCTATTATAGGTTTTATTCTCTGGAGAAGCAATTTTTCATAAAGTTTCGAGATAAAAGGTAACAAGGAGATGGGTCTGACAAGATCAATAATTATAATAAATTGTATCTATTATTTATTAAAAGTAATTATTTGACAACTTGTCATTAACAACTCTAAAATCTATATAAGAAGGTAAACACTCATGTCATCTCCCCCTTTTGTCTATTGCATACCGACCTCTTCTCCTGAAATTTTTAATAAAAATTTTCAATTTCTTATAAACATTCTTCCACTGGGTATTTTTATAACATATTTCCTAAATTTTCCGACTTCAGTTACAGTTCCTATTTTGTGGTGAAAATTGACCTTACATCTTTTATTATTTTGGAGCTGTTTGGATCTCTAGACCCATAATGGCACACTATTGGCCACCCGGACCGTCTGTCTACATAAAACATGTAATATTTACCTGCACATGTG
This sequence comes from Psylliodes chrysocephalus, assembly GCA_927349885.1. Taxonomy (NCBI): domain Eukaryota; kingdom Metazoa; phylum Arthropoda; class Insecta; order Coleoptera; family Chrysomelidae; genus Psylliodes; species Psylliodes chrysocephalus. Next base: position 88,085,960 of record OV651813.1, read on the forward strand.
AATAGGTCCATTGAAACGTCTTCTAACGGGCGCTCAGGCACTGCGTCTTGGATAAGGGACTATTTTTAAAAAGAAGCATGTGAAAGTTGACATTTTTCATAACCTTCCACCATATTTTTAATGTCATTTGACATCGAAAGCCAATATACTATTTGTCAAACTCTACGCGTTATTATTTCAACCCCTTGATGCGATTCGTGCAATCTTCCTAATACCCATCTTCTCAAACTTGTGGGTATTACTACTTGACAATGTTTTAATATCAAGTCATCTTCTATGCATAATTCAGTTCTTATGCTCCAATATAGAGTGAGTTTAAAAGGAATGAAGTGTTTTGACCGTGGAAAACCAGTTTTTATATGATTTATTAACATCTGATAGACATAATCGTTTTCGGCAACATTTTTTATTTATTGTAGGATCGGATCTCTATCTTCTAAATTATTTATTGTAACTGTTGACTAACAAAAGATACCACATGTGTATGTTGCTCTTCAGCTAATAAATCTTCCTTTTTTGCCAGCATTGTAGGAGCTCTGCAAACGCATCTGTGATTGTGTGATCCTGATTTCTAACCCATTAGACATTAAAATTGTATCCTGCCAATTTTTCTTTTAGCCTTTGCAGTCGATAATTTTCAATGTTGTCGAGAAGTTAATTGTTTAAAATCGGAATTAAAGGCTTATGATCTATTTTAATTTAAAAATCTTTTAAATCTAGATATAGTTTACATTTTTTTTATCGCCTACACAATTTCTAATAGCTCTAGTTCAATCATGGTATACCTCGACTCTGTGTCTGTAATAAACTGGATCCACACTCAATCACTTACCATCCATCTTCATATTTTTGCAAGAGAGTATACCCCAAACCATTCAATTTTGAGGCGTCTGTTTGCAATTCTGTGGGTAAATTTGGATCAAAGTGACCCAATACGGGTGGTTGTGAAAAAGCTGTTCTCACCTTTTCAAATGCAGATTCGTGAACAGGTGTCCACATATAAATATTCTTCGCTTTTAAAAGGCTTCGTAAAGGAACTGCATGTGCACTGATTTCTGCAGAAAAAATACCTAATTGGTTAACCATACCCATAAAAGACCTCAATTCATTTATATTATCAGGTCTAGGAAATTCTTTTATTTCTTTTATTTCTTTTATTTTTGCTGGATCAGCTTTTATTCCATTTGCGGTATAACCAACATATGAAAGCTCAGATTTAGCAAACGCAAACTTCTCAGGATTAAGTGTGATATTATTTTGCCTATCTAATAGACGACCAATACTTGCATAGTGGCCTTCAAATTTTTCATCACAGATTAAAATGATGTCAACAACTTTTTCCATATCACGGATGTCCGATAAGGTTTCATCTCCGCGATGACAAAACTCATCACCTGAGCTAACTAATCCCATAGGAGCACGAAGAAATTTGAAGCACCCCCATGGAGTTAGGAATGTCGTTAAAGCTTGGCTTTCCTCGTCCAGTCCGAGCTGCCAGTACCCACTTTTTGCGTCTAGCGTAGAAAAATATTTAGCTTTCTTATTAGTATGTGTTACTGCTTCCCATGGTGCTTTAAATGGATGTACAGGACATTTAACATATCTGATCAACATGGTGAAGTCAACGCAAATTATAATTTTGCCATTACAACGACCTACGGGCTGACAAATCTGATGGAGTGTCATCTGCCATCATAATAATACCTTTTGCTACCATATCATTGAGTTCTTTTTTAACGGAATCTCTCCATGCAAATGGTATTCGTCTTGGGCAGGATATCGCATACGCGATAATGTCTTCTTTTAAAAGAATTTTTTCTCTCTTTGCCTCAGAAGGATCATTAGGGATCTTATTTACAGTATTTACTGTTACGATAGGACGGGGAATGTTTAGCTTTTCAAGACATTCTTTGTCTAATAATAGTTCCATTATATTGTTGCAAATGTATATTTTAACTTTAGCCTGGTAATTTTCGTAATTTATAGTACATGTAAGGGAACCTATTACATACAATGGAGACTTATCTTCTAATTCCAGATTAAATTCAGGTATATTTAGTTTATAGCTTTGAATTGCTGCTCTAATCAGAAAGTCTATTCCAGCTATACACACCTCAGCACCAGTGTTAGGGGTTGCAAGATATGGAAAGGAAAAATGTCATTTTTTCTTTTAATATCTACTGTGATATTAATTTGACGATCTTTGGAAGATACCTGGTTGATTCTTAAGTGGGTGATTCTTAAAAAGTCATTGCTTACTGAAGCGTTTTTAGTTGGAGCTTCAGCAACTATCTGAATTCCTTTTGTGCGACAACATTCCATTAGACGGCCCTTGCGTTTGCATTTTGCACATATCGTATTTTTTGCTTTACAATGATTAAGCGTTTAATGCCAATTTTGGTTACATCTCGGACATTTTTTTGCATGAACCGGTTGAGTTTCTTTTCTGACGTTGTTTACTTCTGCTTTTGATTGATCTTCTCGCAAAGCATTTTTTTCTGATTCACATAACTTAAGAATATCATTCAGTCCCGCCGAATTAGGTAAAAGTCTGCCTTTTTCCTAATCTCGGCCTCAGATACTGATTCGATTATATTGTCACATAAACAACGGTCATAGTAAGATTTGCAGGGATCCGTTAACTGAAATAATTTTAATTTTTCCCTATAGAAGGATATAAATGGCTCACCAACCTCTTGTTTTCTTTGCATGAAGTGGCTACGTCTTACTCGGTTATTTTCTGTCTTTTTGAAATATTCTTCTATTTTGTCCAATATTATTTCTGGGTTTTCATCTAATACATTATACACTTTAATATTAGTCGGACTACATCTAAAATATTTTGCTCAAAGAATGATGATAGGCCACTACTTGTTTTGAGGATGAGGTCTGGATATTAATTCCCTGAATCACCAAATAGCTTTCAAATTTTCGCCTCCAGTCTTTATATTGAGCATATGTGAAAGTATCTGTAATCTCTTCAGGGATTGGGATTGAATCAGATTGGAAGAATTTTCCAATGCTTTGCTTTAAATAGACGTAAAAATATTATCAGTATAGCTGTTTGAACTCGCATTATTTTTTGGAAAGGAATCTAACTGGGTCTGGACATTTCCTAAGTTAGTCTTATGAATACCTTGAGCCTCAAACATTTTATTTTGTGATTCCTGGATTTGCTTCAATTGTATATTAAATAATGACTCCAATTCCATCAATGATTTCTTGGTAAATTTTTCAAGAGAAGTTATATGTGCCTCTACAGGATCGGTGTTGGAAGGAGGATTATCTTCTTGTAAAAATTTCTTTTTCCTCATGACTTTTGGCATTATAATGAACTTTCAATTGTATGGTTCTACCACTTTATAAATTACTGTGCTGCGCCATGATACGATCAATAATTATAATAAATTGTATCTATCATTTATTAAAAGTAATTATTGGACAACTTGTCACTGACAACTCTAAAATTTATATAACAGGGTGATCACTCATGATGTAACTTCATGAGGATGTTTACCTGGATTAGGTATCATTATAACTTCTACCACCTTTCACTTATTTGGTATGTAGTGTAGTTAAAGAACGCATTAATAAGATTGGTCATTTTAAGAATAGCTTTCGGTGGAAGCATTTTCATAATTTCCACATAAACTTCTGTCTTCTTGTGCTAGTTCCATCCAGTCTTAAATATCTTTACCATTATTGAGAATAAAGATACTGTCTAAATGTTATGCAAATTTGTTTGCTTTTTGCAAATTGTTTCGGGGCCAGCTTCCATCTTTGTTTCTGATTAGTGGGTTATGTATAGTAGACCTTTTTAATCGTTTGAAAGCTTTCCAGATTGAGTAGTCGGTACTTTCTCGTTAGTTAAGTCATTTAAGTATTCGCCAATCGAGTTATTTCACGTTTTATGTGTTGCATTGTTTAAAGTTGTTTTTTTATCTGATGCTCTAGATTGCTGCCATTTTCTGCTAATTTTCCTATTTTTTAAGATAAGATTTTTCATCTCTTTTGGATAATTAAGTATTATCTTTCATTCTATATTTAATCTCAGGAGTGTTTTCCCACGCAGCTTGTTGAATATTTGTTCCTCAGTTCTTAATCGAACCGAGAGGTCAATTAGAATTTCTGGGTAGATTTTAAAGCTTTTTCAATATGTGCTCTTGTTGACTAGTTTTGGTACATGTTCTTTTTTGATTAGAATATTACTCAATGTGAGAGGTATAAGAGAATGATCTGAGCTCATGTCCCATGATTCTTCTATATGCATATAATTTGAGGCAATATTCTTCTTTATAAAAAATCTATGAGTTCAGGAATTTACATCGAATCTATGGGCCAGTATATAGGCCTTCCAGTTGACATTGTTTGCCATTTGTGTTGATAGCATGGTGCTAATAGTTCTTGTCCTTTGATTGTCTAGATCCCCAGTGAATATGTTTTGCATTAAAGTCTCTTCCCACTATAATTCTGTATCTTTGGTTATCCAGAAATTCAACATATTGATGCTTCTTTATAGCATGTCTTGGTGGGCTATATAAAGCTGTGGTCAAAATTTCATAAGTTTTAATATTAACAGATGTATTTTTACTGTTTGGTAACCAATTTCTTGATAATGTAAAATAGATTTCTTAATTATACCTGCACTTCAGACTGTTTTGTGAAATATGTCTCAGCAATCAGACTGAAATATTTTTTTCTAATTCTAGAACTATTTGCAGCTCTTGTTGATGCTGCAGCAGTCCATTTGAATTTCATTCAAAAATTCTAAGATGATTGGCCATTTTTAGCCTTCTTGAGCACGATGTTCCAAATTTGAAATACCATCCATCTTGTCCAGTCTATCTTAAATTTTTTGGAACATTACATAAATATTTTTTGGGTTTTGTTGTACTGAATGTTGAATATATGGTTGTTTACTCATGTTTTCTTCAGCTACTGGGCGATATGTTTTGTTTTCATTATTTATTTGAGTTGCTTTTTGTGTTTCTTTTTTTATTAATATTTTATGTATAATTTATATGCGATAATAAGCAGGTTACCCTTCTCCACAATGGACACATTTTGGAGGGGCATTTCTGCATTCCACTGTTAAATGTTTTCCTGTACATCTAACGCATTTTGGTTCCTTTGAACAATATTTTTGTGTCTGTCAATATGCCTGACAAGATTTACATTGGGGAACTAGTTTAGTTTTTCTAATTGATTGAATGTCAGTTCTTATGCCCATGATATATTTTGTATTACATTTTTTATTGACAGCCTCATCATTACTAAATGATAGCATGAACATATTCAGCAGCTGTTTGGTTAAAAAAAAAAATAAAAATATTTGTTACTGTGGCGTAAAAATAGGGAATTCTGATAGCGCGCCACTGGTTAAATTTTTCAAGTTAGTACATGTCAAAATATTACTTTCTTGAAGTGCACATTAGTCACCAAATTTGAAAAAATATTTAAAGGCATTTTTACGGCAGCGTAGAAGGGTCACACTTTTTATTTCTGAAATTCCGTCTTTGAACACGGAATTCCATATTCAAACACGGAATTCCCTGTTTGAACAAGGAATTTTTGTGTTCGAACAAGAAATTCCGTGTTCAAACACGGAATTCTATATTCGAGCTATATTTTTTATTGTCATATTTACAGGATGTTCTTGGGGGACTTAAATTAAAATTTTAAGTTTCTCTTGAAGGCCGGAGGGGAGTGGGGGTGAAAAAAGATTGACACCGAAACGTTTCACCTTTGGTTTTCATACACGACGGACATATTATTTGTCAATTTCAATTCAGAAGTTGATTTTGTTTTTTAGATGCGCATATTTTGGTTTAATTATATTTTTTATGAAGTCATCATTTTTAGAAATTTGACGTCTTCACCAGTTCTCTAAATACCACCACTACTTTTTGAAAGTACCATTTAATAGAAATAAAAGCAAAAAAATTCTTAACCGGTCCCCAGTTTCTTAATTTTTTTCTAGAGATAACCAATAATTGCATTTAGAAAACACCCACTCACTTTACTCCTCTCTAATCATATGCGCTAGAGAGGCAAAGAGGGCAAATTAAATGCTATAGAGGGCGTAATTTTGATCCGATTCAAATGAAATTTGGGTATCAAGAACTAGACTCTAAGAAATAAGACTGACCTGGAAATGAAATTAAAGGAAAAATATTATGCAGGGACCAAAGAGGGCGAGACTTTTAGTACTACTTACGCCATCCCTCTTTCCAAAAGTCGGCAAAAAAAAATCTGAGGATATTTAAAGAATCCGTATTAACCCATCCCTCCTCAAGATCCTCAAGTCCCCCAAGAGTAACCTGTAAATTATCCATTAAAATTTATTTCTCGAATATAAAATTCCGTGTTCGAACAAGGAATTATGTGTTCGAACAAGGAATTCTGTGTTCGAACAAGGAATTCCGTATTCTAACAAGGAATTCCGTATTCAAACAATGAATTACGTATTCGAACAATGAATTCTGTATTCTAATAAGAAATTCCGCGTTTAAATACGGAATTCCGTATTTGAACAAGGAATTCCGTGTTCGAACAAAGAATTTGGTGCTCGAACACGGAATTTCAGATTTCCTAGTTCAAATAAAGAATTCTGTGTTTGAATACGGAATTTCAGAATAAAATAAAAAAACAAAAAACGTGGCCCTTCTACGCTACCGTACGTTTTTGATTTATGGAAAATTTTGAATTTAAATTTCAGAGTTTCAATACCTTGTATCTCGGTAACTAAGCCCTTGAAGATAACATTTGGGAAAGCAAGACCGACACCAACTTCAAGTGACAGACAGCAAGCAGCAAATTCTGCCATGCTAAAAGTGCTGTCGTCGGTCGCGCCTTCCCAAATGTGTATAATTACATGTGTTTAGATGTGAAGAAACCGTTTTCGGTCTCCTTCTCTTTCGCTTTACGCTTGTCGCTTTACTCGGTCTTGCCATCACAAATGGTACTTTGAGGGTTCAAATTCTTGTATCAAAATTCATCAATTTACAAGAGCTCACTACGTTTTCGGTCTAATATAATGACACCCTGTATTATTAACTATGAACTAATTTCAGTAACCCCAGTAACTAGAAATTGTTTATTATAAAACACACGCCAAGTAGAAGTCAACTTTAAAATGTACTTGACACATAATCAAATAAGCATTTTTCGTTTTAAATAAATTGGTACATAAATGACTATTTTTCTTCTTAGATGCGAACTCTGCCGGATTAAAAATCTGGCCATAATTTTATGACTCACCCTGTAGGTATGAATGAAAATAATTTCTAAATTTTATAATTATTTAAATTTTCCGATTACATTTTAACTGTAATTGGTATGTAAAGTTATAAATTATTCGCAATTTACAAAATTGGATTCCAAACAAAAAATAATATAAAACAATAAAATTCTAAATAATCAAAATTATCGTTTAATACTCACCGTCGAATCCTCTTTACACCCCAAAATGGAGTAATAATCTTCATCTTCGCGTTTTTTATAATCCAAAATATCTCCGACACTTGTCATGTCGCACACTTGGCTCTTTATCACTCGAAAATTCCCAGTGAACTGACCCACGAGAACGAGAATCCGGGAAACTGGGAGAAACCCACACCAGAAAAAAATATTACAAACTAAAACCAAACAGACTGTACAGCACAACCAACTACTTCACGGTTACTAGTTCATCAAACACAAGGTTATTTTTTTAATTTGTTATGTGTTGTAAGTGAAAGTTTATTTATTATCTAAAATTGTTGATACGGATTTGTTGTTGCAATGTTTTGAGAGTAGTATTTAGTATTTGAATATAAGGCATGCGCGAGTTTCGCGGTTTGCGCCGCTGAAGGATGTACCTACCAAAGATCGATGCCGTGATGGGGTAAAGCTGGGCTACGAACAGGCCAGTAAATATTCTTTTCACTCTAAAATCAATCTGTGTTTATTTACCGACTTATATAAATATATAGCGAGAGTAGGTATCCTATCACTTTAATTGCTACCAGAGGCCGTTAGTGCATTACGAAGACGAAGCGTATTCAATTATTTTCAGATACCTATCTGTTAAGATTAAATTAAGTTTTTGCCAATCATAATTATGTAAGATAAATTTTCCATTATCTCAAATGTGGTCAAAATTAATCAATAAAAATAAAAATAAAAACAGAAAATCGGTAGGTACCACAAAAATGAATTTTTCTAATTTTGACATATAAAGTGATATTTTGTGTGATAGCAGCAAGTGTCAAAATGATCTACGTTACGTAACTAGTTGCACAATGTTGAACATTATAAAACTGGTTAAGAAAAATTCATTGTAAATCTTTTTTTGTTTTAAAATCAATATATACATTATTATTGAAAGTTTATATCAAAAAAGGACAGGTTGACTTACTAAAATAGAATTTGGTTAAACTTACAACCTAGTAATAATGTTGTTTTGGTCCTTATTTTTCATACTAAATCAGCACAAAATAATTAAAACACAATACATGATAACATAACGTACTTTCTTGAAATCTAAATAATTTTAACAGGTATTATAAAAATATTACAAGTCGTTGAGAATAGAGAAATATTGCAAATTTCTATAACGCCAGCCACTAATAGTGACATCAAAATTAGAGTAAAATAAATTCCATGCCAAAATCAGACTTATTACAAACCTGAAATTTTGACATTAGAATCCTTGTCCTTATACTTATTTCTAACCTCATTTTAATAACTTTAAATTATAGTTCATCTTTTTTGTTGTCTATAATAGTACATAATATTAAAGAAGCATTAGAAATTATAATTTAAGAAGGTTAAGATGCCGATTTTATTAAATATTTAATATTAAAAAACTTCGAACAGATACGAATGTCGGCGAGCGCACTCGAAAGGTATAAAGTCGCCTCTACCTGCTGACTTTAAACATCCCCACAATTAAGGACAGGCACAATCTTTAAAAAAGTAAGTTTTAGAACATAAACGATCTGCGCATGCTTAAATGTCAAAATAAGAGCGGCACTAATAGTGACTGACTTTAAGTGAACTTAATAAATTAATAGAGAGTTATTGCAAGTTCACTTAAGGTCAGTCACTATTAGTGCCGCTATTATTTTGACATCTGAGCATGCGCAGATCACTAACTTTAATAAAGATTGTGCCTGTCCTTAATAGAGAGATATTGCAAATTTCTATAAAGCCAGCCACTAAACTTTAAATTATAGTTAATCTTTTTTGTTGTCTATAATATTAAAGAGACATTACAAATTATAATTATAGAAGGTTTAAATGACGATTATAGTAAATATTTAGTATTAAAAAACTTCTAACGGATACGAATGTCGGCGAGCGCATCCGAAAACTATAAAGTCGCCACTACCTGCTGCCCTTAAACATCCCCAATTAAGGTCAGGCACAATCCTTAATAAAGTCAGTTTTAGAACATAAACATCTACGCATGCTTAGATGCCAAAATAAAAGCGGCACTAATAGTGACTGACCTTAAGTGAACTTGCAATAACTTTCTTATTAAGAACAGGCACAATCTTTATTAAAGTTAGTGATCTGCGCATGCTCAGATGTCAAAATAAGAGCGGCACTAATAATGACTGACCTTAACTGAACTTGCAATAACTCTCTAATATAGGGGCGTTTGATTTGAAACTCGATCGAGCGAGCGTCGAGGAGACCGAGAAGTGATGACGTCACAATAGAGCATTGAATCAAATCAAATAAAACAGAGTAAAAAACATAACCTCGCTTTTTTGTGATTCTTTTTTCTGGTTTGTATGTTAAAATAGTAAGCAAAAAGTAAAGAAAATGGAGAAACTTTTAATAATAAGGGGTAATGGCCCTGAAATGCAGCATTTACCACAAATGCCCGCTTCGCTCTCCTACTCCATGACTGTGATTACTGGTGATTAGATCTGGACAGAAAAAATGTATTTCGCAAACACACATTTTGTGTTTTTTTATAATGAATAATTTTAGCTATAAGACAAAAGCGGCTAAGTAATTTGTTGAGTTCTTGTCTGGTCTTTAATTTTGAGATTCAAATTTGTTTGTAAGTTAATTAAAAAGAGATAGGTAGAGACAAAGACAAATTTCTCCCTCTTCTCGATCTTTCTGCTCTGAGAACATCGAGCTCGCTCTATGTTCTCGCTCCAAAGCGAAACAAACACTTTAGGGATCTCTCGGAGTGTCAATTCAAACACTTTTGAAGCGCTCGGAGATCTCCGATGATCAAATCAAACGCACCATATGAATTCTCGTATTTGACAATAAAAGAATAAGGTTAATCATATGCAACTAACAATACAATGAAGTAGTAATATTAGTAGTCGAGGCAATGAAGCACTAAAAAGGTCAAAAGTTCGAAATTTTTTAGACTAAGTCGGATCGGAATGCGGTTTTTTGTACTGGCTTTCAAACATTTTTTTGGAAAAAATATCCCTACTTTTTGTCCTATACAAACCGGAAATTGCAGTGCTGCAGCCAAAAATGCATTCAAAAAATGCATTTTTTCAGATGGTTTTTGGAAGATTAAAGAACTTTGTAAATAAGTGTCAGAACTGGCCTAAATCGAGTTCTCGGGGATTTTTGAGGTCGCTGATCACGATTATGATGTTCAAATTGACCCGCAGCTAGTGATATCCGAGTTCCAGATAGTCAAAAAGTTAACTATAAAACACCTATTCTATATACATAGTAAGTTTTAAGTATGGAACGCCTCAATTATCTCGGAAACGGCTTGCACGATTTTTATTTATGGTGACCCGTCAAATGTTCTTCGAAAAAAGCGCCCCGACAAAAGCGCCATCCGAAATTTTTTTGCAAAAAAAACTAACCAACGAACAGAATCGTAATAATTTCCATGCAGTCAAATTTTTCGGAGGTTACTTTTGGAGATAAATTAGAAAGAACAATTTTTATGTGTTTTTTTTCGAAAAACTGTCTAAGAAAAAGTAAAAGAAACGAACGTATAATATATTGTTTTGCTTCAAAATGCTTTCATTTGATATCACACGAAAAAAATTCTAACTTCGAAATGAAACCCAACCCTCTCCAAACTGACTTCTAAGACAAAGTATTTATAGCAGGAGCAGAAGTTGGAAAGGCTTTTGCTAGTTCTCCAACTTCATACATATAACTTGACAGGTTTGCGGCGGATCTAACCGAAGTGGACGCGATACATTTGGCGTACAAAATTATTTTTAGCTGTTAATAACAATTTCGAGTAAATACTTTAATAAATTGTGAATAGCTGTTGAAATTTTGTAAAATTATGATTTGGGTATTATAATACATGTTTAATAATTATTTATAGTCCATAAATACATGCGTTTTTTTTTTCTCCTGGGCTCTTCTGACTTTGTCTCCGAATAACACTGAAGCCTATTGGCTTATTGTGTTTTACCCCATGTTAGTTCATAGCACCCACTCTGTCACCTTTGTACCTCGTACAAGTTTGTACAGATCCTTGGGTGAGTGGGTTCTATACGTTGTTCGATCAACCTGGGGTTGTCCAAAAAGAACCTGTCTTTTGCGATCTAGAGCTTCGCATTCGAACAGTATGTGTTTGGCCGTTTCTGGTTTCTTGTGACATAGTCGGCACATGAGTTCCCCATTGTACATGCCAATTTTGTTAAAGTGTCCCTTTACTGGGGCGTGCCCAGTCATGAACCCTGTTATCACTTTCAACTGGTTCCTATTCATAAAAAGTAGTTTTTCAGTTCTTTTGGGACATGGTCTGCCTATGAAGGCTTTTCCATGTGCCTGTTTTGGGGTGCTTCCCCAATAGTTAATATATTTTTCCCGAATCCAGTCGTTTATGAAACTCCGGGCTGTCCTTTTTGGTACTCCTAGGATTGTGTCTGGTTCCAGTGTTTCTTCTGTCCCTCTTTTTGCAAGTTCGTCAGCCTTTTCGTTGCCTTCGATCCCTTGGTGACCTAGCACCCAAAATAGTTTTACTCTATTTCGGACTGCCAGTGTTCTTAATTCTTCAATGCATTCCCATACCAGCCTCGACGTAACTTTCTGACTCGATATGGCGTTAAGTGCCGCTTGGTTGTCTGACATTATTTGAATATGCTGATTTTCGACAGCTCTTTCATTGTTCGTTTTTGCACATTGCAAAATTGCGTATACCTCGGCCTGAAATATCAAGGAATGTATTCCTATAGCATAGCTATAGTTAGTATCAGGGTTTTTGGATAATACTGCCGCCCCAGTGCCTTCCGCAGTCTTAGACCCGTCTGTATACCAGGTTTGTTCTTGTCGTTGGGCATTGGGCTCCCTTATGGTGATCTTCGCTCTTTCCTGTATTAAAACCTCAAATAAAGTATTAAAAGAGTACCTCTTGGTTATGTGGTCTGATCTCATGTCTAGCACGTCTCCTGTCCCTCCCCTAACCTTGAGATACTCATGTAAACATGGCCTAATGTCAAGATTTCCCAGTGTATTTCTTAATTTGTAAGCACCTTATCTTGCCTCCCCTCGTATCACATAGTGAAGAGGTGAGAGTCCTATTAGTGCTTCCATTGCAGCTGTGGAGGTTGTTTTCATTGCCCCCGTTATTTTGAGTCTTTGTACCTTGCTTAGCCTCGTTATTGCTTTCCTTTGCTGTGTCTTTGGCCACCACACCAAAGCTACGTATGTTATTATCGGTCTCAAATACATGCGATTGTCCAGTTCTTATTCTATGAAACGACACTGGCAGGTAAACATTACTGCAAAATTTTCGAAGTCGTCCGACGTGGTTTGACGTTTACCCCCTCTCTACCTACCAAAAGCCTTTCCAACTTCTGCCTCTATTATACATTCTTAATTAACGCCCAATTTGGGCCACTGATTACTTTAAATTTCAATTGTTTATGTCAAATAGTGTCTAAGTAAAACGATTGTGACAGACGGACAAGCAGAGAGATACCAAGATAATTTCTTATTGCCAATTTTGGTACTAATGAGACAAATTACTTGAAAAATTATTTGTTATTGTCTTCAAAATTTTATAGTTTTTTTATGTTTCGTCCTAAGTATATCTTTTCCAAATTTATATTTGATGTTTTTATCATGAGAGAAACGAGAAGAGAAGACGAGACGAGAGAATGGCTCTCTCGAGCGAGAGAAGAGCCTCCTGTCGAGACGAGAGAACAGTTTTCTCGAGACGAGACGAAAAAGGTCTCTCTCTCTCTCTTCTCGCGGCATCACTACCCGCAGCCGACCTGGAGCTCAGGAACGCCGATGAACGTCATCTCTGTGGGACTCTTCCGAATTTCACGCGCCTGGGGATTTTTTGGGTCGCTTAATTCAAATATGGCATCGGTGAACACCCCCGGACACCTGGTATACTGGAACCTGGACGTGGACGTCATCCTCGAGAATTTTCCTGACAAGATCTCCAAAAATAACACAAAAATCATTGTGGGGACTTTTTTTGGGGCACTGAATCCAAATGTCACATCGAAAATATCCCCCTGAATATCTGGTGCACTGGAACCTAAACGCGGACCTCATCTCTGTGGGTTTTCCTTATAAAATCAAAAAAGAACCGAAAATCGTTATGGTGGAATTTTTTGGGGCGCTGAATCCGAATTTTCCCTCGAAAACGACCCATCCAACATCTGGTGCACCGAAACGGGGCCCTGCACGTCATCTCCGTTAGATTCTTCCAAAACTAACGCGGGGAAGGAGAGAAACTCGGCGCTCGGAGGTTTTTTGGGTCGTTGAATTCAAATATGGCATCGTCGAACACCTTCCGGATACCTGGTGCGCCGGAAACTGGACGTTGGTGGGCAGGGCCTGGATTTAATAGAAAGTTTCTGTGTATACTTACCATGGAGGAAGGATAATTAAGAGTTGCCGTTTCTTTGTATAAATATGGCAACATGTTTGCTATCAGCGCCACATGGAAGGGATTTGTCCAACTATTTCTCAGTTGGTAATATAAATACATGCATATTTAATTTTATTTAAAGCGGGATTTTGTTTGTAGCTCTACTTTAATTAGTATAACTAAAATTTTGAATTTTTATTGGCATTTTCTACAACACAGACAAGGTGCAAGATGTAACAAAATGCCAATCAAAATGTAAAATTTTATGACCTATAATTTTAGGAAGGGTAAAATAATATAATATTAAATAATTGTATTATCTATTATATCAAAACTAATTTATAATAAATTTTCTAAATAAACAAAATTTTAATAAAACAACTAAAACTTTCTGTAAACTTGGGTAGGTAACAAAACACATGAAGGAGAACCATCCATATAATCTGAAACAGAAAAAATTAAAAGCAGTATTTTAACTTTATATCATTTTGAATCTCTTTTTTCTTTTGGACATTGTCACAGTTTTATACTATCATTATAATATTTTATAATTAATAATGGTAGTCCCTTCATCTTTTTTAATTAAATGTAGTACTTTTAGAAACAGATGTCTGCGAGATCAAGCTTTGAGGTCCTTCTTTGATTCGCAAATTTTACTTTGCTGTTTTCTAATTATGAAATATTTTTTCTTCCTTGGAGTTAACTATTCACTGGTTTGATTTAAAAATCCAAGATCTAATCGTTGTTTTTTAGATAATAATTATATTTCATTGGATGAAATTTTGATCGAATGTAACTTTCTTTTCACTGGTAATTTGTTTGATAACAATATTACTTTAGTATTACTCTTTAGTATTAATTTAGCTTTTAAGGATACCAACGGCAAAGCCAATTTGCACAGTCTTGTAACCTATAAATGGTTTTTCGCAAGTGGAATGATGAAGTTTATGCGGCATTATTTAGTTCCATGCTTAATATGGGAAGAAAATAAAAAAATGTGTTCTTAAAATTTACAACATAAATTGGCCAGTACTATTTACATTTATACAAACAACGCTATTACAATTAGATATTATGAATTTATTACGAGCAGGACCTGCTAAACACATGTTAAAACACCAAAATATCTTTACTTAAATTTAAATTTAACATGTTTAACTAAAATTAAATAAAAGTAAAAGTACTTACCACGTTTTATTCAGCAACCATAACCATATTGTTTTGTTATTGTATCGGTTCGATCGGGCGACAATCCCAAAGTCAGATTTACATTGTACAAATAATTGATCAATTCATGTTTTTCAAATAATTGTAGTATTTATATAAATATATAATTTTAAAACAATACTTTCTGTATGTTACTTTTGTTACTAAGCGAAATATGTTTGAATTATTCAATTATTCAGTGTACTTTAAATTAAAATATAATTTTATTATATTATATGCGCGGATGTGTTGCGCACTAACCTGTTGATATAACGCGTATATGTTATAAGCCCCCCTGATACTTACACAAAAGCGTTTCAAGAGTTGGGAGAAAAGGGAAAGGCCACTCGGCAAAGGTCGGAGATCTAGCCGGAGATTATTCTCGTAATTCTCCTCGCTCTATTCAAACCCGTTATTTAGAATTTTACAGGAGTGGATCAACTTTTTTGAGGCCACAGGCGAGATATACACATCAATGAATGTGTGAAATTATGACACGATTTAGTCTTTTGCGATCATGTCTGGAAAACCCTCGGAGAAGACGTTCAGCCTGAGGTTCTGGTGCATCAGGTGTTGTAAGGATCGTTTTTGACGTGAAATTCGGATTCAACGCCCCAAAACTCCCCATAACGATTTTGGGTTCGTCTTCTTCGATTGTGTGAGGAAAACCCTCGGAGATGACGTTCACGGCCAGATTCCGGTTCACTAGATGTTCGGGGGATGTTACATGATTAAAGTGCAAATCAATTAATCAATCTATATTATATTAATAAGAAAATATGTACCCAGGACCGTTTTTAAACTTTTAATAGTAAAAATGATATAGTTTAATATACACAAATAGATATAAGAGGAGAGAATGTTCATGTAGGTAGATTAATCTTACTTAAACTTTGGTATCAGATGAATTGTTATTATCCTTTCTACTTCGTTCTTTTTAATTCTGGTAGTAGTATGTTGATTTTCTCTGCATCTGAGACGATTCTCCTAAAACTAAGAAAGGGATACAGAAGTAGACGTAGGCTTTCATGATATAAGTATTTTAATCACCTAGATACATTAGAAATTAACTTCTTTAATTAGTAGTAGTAAAATTTGTATTGTTTACTTTTTTATTAAGATGACAACTGAAATGTGACATCATTCTTGTGCAATTTAAGTTCATGAAACAAATAATGGAATAGACTAGAAGTGTATTACAAGAGATGTAATGAGACCTACTATCTCTCTCCTTCCCTCAGGTAATGAAATATCTATCTCATGTCTTAAATAACAACTAACATGAAACTAAGGAGTGAATAAATGAACTGATCTATAGAATAGGAAGTATATGAATACGGTTTTATCTGCAATTTCTTCTTGAGAGTTCATAGCATGCACATGTAGATTTGTAAATTTCTTTAGTTTTTTTTTCTCAGCAAGTTAGATTATTATCTACAATAAGGATTGTTCAGGACTGTAACTGTTCCAGTCATTGAGTTTAAAGTGATAATAACACGAACTTGCTATAGAACTTACTCAAGTACTCCTGTCTTGGAACATGCATATTCATCGAAGGCCCCATTACAACTACGGTAAGACTTCTATAGGTTATATTTAGCACAAATCATTATATTCTAGTAGTAGAAATACTTAATCATGAATACTTACTTATTTTTAGGCCTTTTTTTTATTTGGACGTATAGCTTTACTTGAATAGCTAGAATTTCCTTAATTTACCCTGGTTAGCAATTGGGATTTCTCTGTATACCTTGTATATAAACGGTGTTATCTGTAAGAAAAAAATATAAGTGGAGATTCATATTGCCGAGTTTAGGGTTTTATGGTTCCCTAAACGAGCTGAGGGGTTGATTGAAGCTAGATGGTAGAACTTGAATAAGACATAATATTAATTGAAATAATTTATTTACTAAGTAAATTAATGGTTTAAAAATAGAAAAAAACAATCTCCATTGAATAATAATAAAAATAACATTAATCAGGTACTTACCAAGGGTACACTATTCTAAGAGGGATGGTGCTTGTGTCGCTCTTCAAAACCAAGTGATTAATAATATTTAATATTTTATAAAGAAAGTTCGGGTTCATGCACTTTTGCTTGATCAGGTAATTCGTTGAACCGCGTTTACTGCTGTCTTTGCAAGTTCAACCAATTTCCATAAAAGTATCAATTAATTAAGAAACCTAAATTTATACTTCCTCTTTAGAAATAATATCTTTAAATAAACTAAACAATGAATGTAAAAATGAAAATAATAATTAATATGAGATAAATATTTTTTAATAAATGAATAATTATTTAACTATTTTACCTATGAACCTTTAATATATTATTTGACAATATCATTTTGAAGACAACTACCTTCTCCTCGTTCGTTTCTAGTGGAGATTCAAATCATTTTGAAGACAACTACCTTCTCCTGGATCGTTCCTCACAAGTTCTACCACCTTCTCATGTATCGTTTCGCACAAACTCCAGCCTTGAGACCGAGTAAGGGTACTTAGTTGTTCCTAGTATCCTCCCGGACAATCAGATAATCTAGTTTTTATTTAATTTGTGCTGCCGAACCGTATATGCATTGGACATTGGACGCCCTAAACGAAATTCCTACAACAGATTGGCAAATCATCAAAAACTTTAAACTCTGTAAACAGAGGTATGCATACTAATGGTTCTTTGATTTTCATGCTTAACAATTATATATTTTTGGGTATTATAATAATTATATAGATTAACATATTTATTTCAGAACCACGCTTCATTTTCATTTTCATTTTAGGTTAAGTAATTAATTCTTCCTCTTTTTTGTTAAGTTTATTTTATGGGAGCTATCAACTACAGGTCTAGACAGCCATCATAGACCATATTATATATAGACAAACAAAACAAAAACCAATCTACAAATTATTGGCAATTTGAATATACAAATTTTGTATTATTTAAAACCCTCATCCTCTAAGATAGAAAGTAGAGTTATTTATCTAACAGGGATCGCTTTCGACGTGAAATTTGGATCAGGCACTTAAGAAAACGCCCCTATATTGATTTTCGGATTGTTTTTGGCGATTTTGTCGGGAAAATTATCGGGAATGACCTCCACGTCCAGGTTTGGGCGTACCAGGTGTCCGAGGGATATTCGCCGATGCCACATTTGAAATCAGCGCCTCAAAAAACGCTCATAACGATTTTCGGTCCGTCTTTTTCGATTGTGTGAGGAAAACTCACGGAGACAAGGTCCGCGTTCTGGTTCCGGGACACCAGGTGTCCGGGAGGGTGTTCGCCGTTGCCATATTTGAATTCAGCGATCCAAAAAAAACCCGGGAGCCGAGTTTCTCTCCTTCCCCGCGAGATGACGTTCATCGGTGTTCCTGAGCTCCAGATCGGCTGTGGGTCAATTTGTACATCATAATCATAATCAACGACTTCGAAAACCTCCAGAAATTTGATTTGGGTCAGTTCTGACTCATATTTATAAAGTTCTTTAATCTTCCAAAAGCCGTCTTAAAAAATGCATTTTTGGCTGCAGCAATGCAATTTCCGATTTGTATAAGATAAAAAGTAGGAACATTTTTTCCAAAAAATTTTTGAAAGCGAATGCAAAAAACCGCATTCCGATCCGTCTTAGTCTAAAAAATTCCGAACTTTTTTGCTTAAATGCTTCGACTGTAGTTGTTTAGATGTCAGTAATTTTTTACCAGAACACAATTTTATAAATATTCAAGGGTAATTAGTCAGAATTCAGCGCCCCGAAATTTGATAATGTACTGTGTTCTCGAGGATATACTTTTTAAAAAGTACGTACTATGTTGGGAAAGAGTTCACGGATGCACTATAGTACTTATCAACTAAATTCTCAACGTTGAATGTTCAACCAATAACGTTTTTTATACCATACAACGTTAAATTTATGTTGAAGAACGAGTGTGTGCTCATTGGGTACCACCTTTCCTGTGACCTGCGAGCTCATACAAAGTTTCGATAGTATGCATGAACTATTGTAGAGTATCGTTCTCTCTAATTAAATGAATATAATATCGGAATGGGACATTTCGACGCAGCCGTTTCGACGCGGCCGTTTCGACGCGGCCCTTTTGACGCGAGTACATTTCGACACCGGCCGATTTGACGCCAAATTTAAATTTTTTAAGTAGTTAATAAATTATTCAAAAAAAAAAACACGGGTTGCACTCCGGGAGTGCCGGCAGAAGTGAAAACTTGAATATTAACGTTGTGCATTTTTGATTTTTTGGAATAGTTAGGGAATAATTTTGAACGAATTGCTTTTATTATCAATATAAAAGTACTATCATTTATGTGGTAGAATACAATATTTATTGCGCTATCATACACACATTACAATAATTTATGTTACATTAAATTACATTGTATTACATTAAAAAGTTTATCTCTCAGAAATATCAACTTACATCCATAATTTCGATGACTTTTTCACCATCATTATTACCAGAACCTTCATCGCCAATCTCTAAAACTGATACGATAGGTTTATGATAGCTAAAGTAAGAAACGAAGAGTTTTGATTCGAACCTATTTAAATGTCTAATAAAGACCGCATTAATAGTAGTTTTGTACTTCTTTGTGCTAAGATTGTGATCATTTGACATAGTTAAACCAAATTCATTATTTAAAAATTTAATTATTAGTTGATTTTTATCGTCTGCAAAGTTTATGTTGAAATCTCCACTCAAAATCATTGGCAATTCATCAAAGAGTTTTCCAATTTTTTTTTGAAGCAATGCGGATGCGTCATGAGAATAAATAAATAAATTTTCGTACTAGAAGTCTCGTATAAAAATTTTTTATAGAAACCAATTTTTTATAAAAATAGATTTTAAAAAAATCGATTTTTTTAATTAATCGAAACCCTTACAATCGATTAAAAAATATCGGCAATCGAAAGAAAACAATCGATTGTTCGATTAATCGATTTCGATGTTACAACACTACTCTCCAACCTTCTTACGAATTTTCGATCAGCCCACGTATCCTGAAGCGAGTTTCACAGTTTTTACACATCCCACAAAAGTGCTCAACGCTCAAGAAGTTTTCACTTCAAAAATAACTTACATATTTTATATTTTCCACAATGCCTATTATTATTC
Source organism: Psylliodes chrysocephalus (assembly GCA_927349885.1). Classification (NCBI taxonomy): domain Eukaryota; kingdom Metazoa; phylum Arthropoda; class Insecta; order Coleoptera; family Chrysomelidae; genus Psylliodes; species Psylliodes chrysocephalus. The sequence goes on from OV651813.1 coordinate 88,106,118, forward strand.
TAATTTATTCCAATTTATTCCAATTTACTCCAATTTATTCAAATTTATTCAAATTTATTCAAATTTATTCCAATTTATTCCAATTTATTCCAATTTATTCCAATTTATTCCAATTTATTCCAATTTATTCCAATTTATTCCAATTTATTCCAATTTATTCCAATTTATTCCAATTTATTCCAATTTATTCCAATTTATTCCAATTTATTCCAATTTATTCCAATTTATTCCAATTTATTCCAATTTATTCCAATTTATTCCAATTTATTCCAATTTATTCCAATTTATTCCAATTTATTCCAATTTATTCCAATTTATTCCAATTTATTCCAATTTATTCCAATTTATTCCAATTTATTCCAATTTATTCCAATTTATTCCAATTTATTCCAATTTATTCCAATTTATTCCAATTTATTCCAATTTATTCCAATTTATTCCAATTTATTCCAATTTATTCCAATTTATTCCAATTTATTCCAATTTATTCCAATTTATTCCAATTTATTCCAATTTATTCCAATTTATTCCAATTTATTCCAATTTATTCCAATTTATTCCAATTTATTCCAATTTATTCCAATTTATTCCAATTTATTCCAATTTATTCCAATTTATTCCAATTTATTCCAATTTATTCCAATTTATTCCAATTTATTCCAATTTATTCCAATTTATTCCAATTTATTCCAATTTATTCCAATTTATTCCAATTTATTCCAATTTATTCCAATTTATTCCAATTTATTCCAATTTATTCCAATTTATTCCAATTTATTCCAATTTATTCCAATTTATTCCAATTTATTCCAATTTATTCCAATTTATTCCAATTTATTCCAATTTATTCCAATTTATTCCAATTTATTCCAATTTATTCCAATTTATTCCAATTTATTCCAGTTTATTTCAATTTATTTCAATTTAAAAAATATCGACAATCGAAAGAAAACAATCGATTGTTCGATTAATCTATTTCGATGTTACAATACTACGCTCCAACCGTCTTACGAATTTTCGATCAGTTCACGTGTCCTGACGCGAGTTTCACAGTTTTTACCCATCCCATAAAAGTGCTCAACGCCGCTAAAAAAGTTTTCACTTAAAAAAAATTGAAATGTATTTTTTGCAGATTTATTCTTCGTATGATATTGGAGTAATTTATCTTGTTCCTTAAATATTCGCAGTAAGCATTGATAGCTGTATTAAATATGTAACCATTAGCTGGCTTATATTCTAATTTCTACGAATGGCATAAACAATTAATTCCTACAAATTTAGGTACCTAAGAAGATTTTTAATTAATTCTCCTGCCCAACAAATAGCAAACTACATATGCCTGAATGACTGGTATAGTGAGACATTTACAGCCAGCTGCAAATCCGGAGAAGATTTCATGCGATTTTTAACTGGGTGCCAAAAACGCTTTCAAAGAAGCGTTTCCAAATGCAGAGCTGCGGTTCTTTTTCTTTAAATAAAAATAAATATAAATGAATAGTACAAATAATTAAAAACAAATAATTGAAAGATTAAAAAGGAAAGACCTGTATTTCGAGTAAAATTTTTAATTATTAAATGCAAAGCGCTTTTGGCATGGTGCCATCATCAGTGCTTATTGTCCAAAAACAAGCATATCCACCAAGTTATTTGTCATCCTTACTACAAAATATAAATATTTCTGGAGAGTCACAACTTGCTAAATCATTATTATTTACTATTAATAATATTTAAAAATTTAAATTGGTTTACACCTTCATTTTTATTATTTGGTCAAAGCACTGATGATGCCACCATGCCCAAGACATTTCAAATATATTATTTTGTATGAATTATTACCTACCTAAAAAAAATACAGTGGGCGTGTTTAGTGTAAACGAATTAAACGAATCTAATACTATTACGTGTTTAACCACAAAAAAACTTTTTCCGCCTACCTCTATCCAAAGTATACATTTCCTGACCTCATTGCAGGGAGCAAAGTCATACTTTTCCTCCCTAGGGAGGAAAAGTACTTTTACTCCCTAGGGAGGAAAAGTAAAAGTGACGTCATGGTATGTCACAAATGAAACAGCTTATACGGCATTGACGACCTAAACTATATTCTATTATATAAGTATGAATTTTACCGTTTATTTATAGAACACCCTGTATTTTTCAAAATAGTAAAAATCAGTAAATTGTTATTTTAATTTAACGATTTTTACATTAATAATTTGACTTCAATTCATAGATTCATCCGATTTTCGAATTTAGGTCAGTTTTAAAGTGTGTTACGCTATAATATATCTACAAAATATAAAATAATATTTAAAAAATGAGTGATTCAAGCTAATTTAAAGATATAAATAATACACCACCGGATATTTTGGAACAGGTTATTGCAACAGTTTAATCTCTATTACCCCAAAACTCTAAAGAAAAATACGAAAAACAGTATTTACATTTCAAGCAATGGGCCGAAGAAAAGCATATTCATACTTAGAAAAATAATTACTCTACCACAAATTAACAATATGTAGGATGCAAGAATGAAAATAACATGCCTATAATTTATACTATACCTACTTCATAATTTTAGTTCTTTAATAAATTTTGTTTATTAGTTTCATAAATAAATTATTTAAAAATGACTTGTTATTTGAGGGAGGCGGAAAAATCATATGTATTACTTGAAATTAAAGTGCCTTTTCCTCCCTTGGATGTTTACTGCCCTCCGCTTCGCGTCGGGCAGTAAATTTCATCCTGCGGGAGGAAAAGTGGCACTTTCCTCCCTAGTAATACAAATAGCTATTTTTTTACTACTAACATGAGAAAGCTCCATTATTTACTCCATTCCTCTAATGAGAAGTAATATTTCTCACCCTAGGTAAATAATGATAATAAAAAAACACCTAGGTAAATAATGAAACTAAATTTCATAAGTTTCATTTTGTTAATTTGACAACTAAACTCCCAGACTACTTGATATTTTGAAATATTTGAAAAATAAGTAGGAAGTAACTAAAGCTGGGTTTATCAAATCTAATCAAATCAAATATGATAATATTTATCAGTGTAAACAGTAAAAATATATATTAACTAGGAAATTCAACACCGGCAATAGGCTTCAAAAATTATTAATTAATACCAATAAATGCATGTCATTAAAATATCAAAAATGCAATGGGATATTTCCTAGAATCATACCAAAATTTGACACATGCCAAATTTTTACATAAATAAAGCCAGTTTGATTAGAAACACGCTCCAGTCTGCTTGATATTTCGAAATATTTAACAAATTGTTAGGAAATTACTTATGTCAAAATTAAAATTGCTAATATATTAATGTTAGTAGTAAAAAAAATTCTATATATACCTCGGCTGAGAAAGCTATTATTTACCTCGCACATTATATCCCTCGGCGCTACGCACCTTGGATATAAAAGTGCTCGGTAAATAATAGCTCACTTCTCACCCTAGGTATATAATGAACTATTTTTTTATTCAATAAATTCTTTAAATAGATAATAAATAATCAAGTTATAGTACTTTAAAAAGTTCACTTTTAAATCAATTATTTAAAACGCTCCAATTTTGCGCCATTAACCGCGTCATAATGAAGCGCCTATTTCTATTGGTATATATGTTTTCATGGCCCTGATCGCCGTGGCTAGCCACACGTTAAAAATCATGGTAGTGACGTCATGGATGTGACGTCACGGAATTCGCAGTATGACAGTTGTCTTTAGGTTAGTTGTGTAGTTATCAATCAATTTTTAATTTGGCTTATTTTGTTTGGGTAGAGGTCTACTAATGAGCATAATAAACGATATAGAACTTGAATTAAATTGTGGAATTGCATATTTTAAAGAAAAGAAAGTGGAAGAATAAGACAACCTTCTCTAATAATACACAATAACATAGTTTCTAGCTCTTGAGATACGTTTTCTTTTTGTTAACACATAATAAACTCCTTATGTAAGTAAGCTGTATTAAATCAAATGCCCTATTTACAAATACGAAATATTGGAAAATATCTGATTAATGTAATATTAATATTTTATTAATCTCATTTACAAAAATTACAAATAAATCACTGTTGATGATTCTCCTAGTCATGGTGATTTGATTTTAAAATTGCTTGTTATGTACTGGTTTTTTAAAATATACCTGCCACAGTAGTAGAAAAATCTCAACTCACATACATATTAAAAGGAGATCATTCAAATACTAATGATCAAAATTTTAAAATTGAATAATTTAAAATTTTATCCCATACTAAGTTTTTACTTTGATTATTGGTTGAGAGTTGAGACAAAGCAGTTTTTTTAGGAGTAGTTAGTTTGCAGTACATCTCAGTCTTAGCTGACTATTCCAAATTTTGTCTCGGGTACTTATTTTACCTTATTTGTTCTACTTGTGATGAAGATAACTTAATTTCATAGATTTATCCAGTTAGCTCATATTCCAGATTTGTAATGAAATAATAGAAGGAAATAAAGATAAATGAAGGTATTTTATTTATTTTTATTTATCTCAACCTTCTAGGTTTAGAACAAAAAATAAGTAAATATTAATAATGCTAAGATAGCACATTCAGAAAAGATTAATATAATGTAAATGTAGCCCTGCAAATTCTAGTCTATGATTTGGCTTGATTAAAATTATTAGTAATCATCTACAATCTTGCCAGTCCTACAGACTTCTCTGATAAACAGTCGGTTTGGTTTTTACTTTAGAAGATTTGGCAACTTAACGTTAACATAATAAGTAGGTACTGATTTTAGAGGCTTATTGTGTAAATGTTTCTATAAAGCCTGACATCAAACCTATTATTGTATTTACACTTCAAACTAGGTTTATGTTAAAACTTTCAAGTAAATATGCAGGTTGTCCTAGCTTACCAGTAACTAATCTTTGAGATAAGACAAAAAAATATGATGTGCCCAACACATACATGACTTTCCTGTAAAGTTATTAAAAATATTTTGAGTACGGTCCATCTAATC